>JABUOV010000892.1:0-10217 GCA_025617405.1 Perca schrenkii
CTGGTGCAATTAGAAATTAATGCTATTAGTACCCCGCCTGTGCACACAGCAATGTGTTCTATTAATACCCCGTCTGGTACAAATATCAATGTATGCTATTTGCACCCCTGTGCATTTACAGTACCTTGGCATATATTTACAAACAGTTATCCATACTACTCATGTATTACACCTTTTTGGAATATTATCACCCTGACATTCTTACCCTAACCATAATCAATCCCACTCCTCTTGCCTAAACCTAACCAACCCAACCAGAGCAGGCATATTCATGAGTCTTCCCCTACCACCCTGCAAAAAAAAATAAATAATTCGCATTCGCGGGTCCTGACTTGCGCAATTGCATGCAAATTATCCAATCCAAATTTAAAAAGATAAGATGACCACAAAGTGGAATTGAATTCCTAACTCCCATACCAAAGGTAAGCATACTAACCACTCACCTAGCAGTTCTTTCAGGATGTAGAACAACTGTTTACCACTTGGTTTCTTCAAGCCTCGGTTGCTAGGTAACCATACTGTATACAAAAAAATAAGTACTAACTAACAAACCAACGGTTGTTTGCTTTCACTGAAGACAGAAAGCGCAACTGTAGTATCCACTTTCCGCTAGAAATTCAATTGTTATAAACTTTAGAGACAAAACTTTCCCTAATATGCCAGTTTCTGCGGTCATGGAAGATGAACGTCCGCCATGATTTCGGTGCACGCGAGCAACGTTTTTTTGTTGTTACGTCACAGGGTGTAAATAGCTCAACTGTGTGGCCGAGGCTATTCGTACCGGGGGTGCAAATAGACACTCCGCTAAAATAAACATGTATCATCTAAATTCTGCATTACAATACTCAATGTGCAAATTACATTTGGTGACATCTGAACCATTCAGTCCTGAGATAGAAAAAATTGTAACAGAGCCAACAGCTTTTTGTATTTCTGCAGGATTTTAATTTTTTAGGGATGTGATGCGGCATTTGTAAGGAAGACAAAAAAGGTTCGAAGTTCATTTTTTAACAACATCTTTTAATAATTGTGCAATATCGCAAAAAAAACGCTTTTCTCATCTGCTGTAACTCATTTGAAATGAGGTTGATGGCGTTTATCGTGTCTCGCTGTAGCTGCAGGACGGCGTCAGTGAGCACCCGACTACTTCCCTGCGAACGAGGTGCACTGCTGATGGGAGCCGGACGCGGTGCAGCTGCAGAGGACCCCTCACACTTGCTCTCCAACCCAGTCTCCTCGCCGAGAACCTCCTGTCCACCCACCGCTCCAGACTCTTGGAAGGACTGGAAAACAAACTCTTTAATTACTGGTTTGACCCAACACACACTTTAGCCTACAATAAAACTTTAAAAATCTCTTCAAACTTGTTCCTCTGTGGTCTCAGTTGCGTCGGTGTCTCCCTCCTTTTCCGACACAATCCCGCACACGCTGGCCACTCCAATTATGGCAGCGATTTTGCCATCAATCGCTGTGAGCTCAGGTGTACTTGGGCCCCCACCAGTTGCAGCCACACTCTGGCGGTGGGAAGACAGTTTCCTCTTTGACTCCACCTTGAATGAATGAGATTCTTTATTTTGCACAAATGAGCAACTTAAAGTAAAACCTCTTAAAATACACAAGCAACAAATTAAATAAATGTTGGTAAAGGAGTAAAAAGATGTAGTATACTTTACCTTCAGATCGGACCACTTTTTTTTTGTTCTGCCACTGTGCGCTCTGTCCCACTGGCAGAGTTGACGGCAGCAGCAACATGTTGCCGAGCATTTACAGTTTTTTACAATCACTTTGCTACTAATTTCAGAACCTGGACATCATTTTTCAAAACTCTAGACATAAAACTCACAACAGTCATCACTTGTAACACAGGCTATCCAATGTTCAAAACATTGGATTGTGCATTCATATCTTTAAAGAAATATTTCACTTGCACAATCACTGGTTCAAAAAACTAATTTATTGTGAAATACCATTGAAACGTTACTTTAGCTAACCATAGTTTCACTGGGTCATCGTTCGTACAATCATTAAATATTGTAGTACAAAATAGGTGATACATGTTTCATTATGGTACTACATGTAAATACATCCCTGTAAAAGTATTGCAGTAGTAGAGAGAATACTGCAGACACAGTGGAATCATTGAACAAAATCTGAAATGTATTGATGAAAAACAATACAGTTCAATCACAACATAGGTTTATTTACGTAAATCAAAGCAAAATACATACAGTAATTGGCTACGAAACAGAAAAGACAGTACTGTAAAACATCAAATGCAGTGTTCCTCAACTTGCTTCTACTGTAAAAAGCAAAACAAAGAAGTGATACTGTACTTCTACATATTCATCAACTCTGTCTTGTGGATTTGGCCACAGGTTCTCATCTACCTTATCTCATCTATCTATCACAATGGATGTTTTCATTAGCCAAATGTCTTGGAAAAAACCTTCGGGCATAGCGAATCCAGGCCTGACACTGGTCTGCCGTAATGTCATTGCATGCGTCATCCATGGCCTGGAGAAGAGTGACTTGTTCATGAGGGCGCCTATCATAAACTCTCCATCTCCATTTGGAGAAAAATTTAAGGTTAAGGAAAGGAGAATATGGGGGTAAATACAGGGTGGTAAAGTGTGCATGGGCCTGAAACCAGGCTTGCACCATATGAGCATGGTGGAACCTGATATTATCCCACACAATGACATAGGTCACGCCATCAGCTATACAGACCTGATCGAGCTCATCAAGAAAGGTTACAAGGAGAGCTGCATTATATGATCCAATATGAGGTCTGCGTCCCACCACACCATCTTCTGATATAGCCGCACACATGGTAATGTTGGCCCCATGTTGTCCAGGTACTTGGATGGTTGCCTGCTGGCCAATAATTAAAAAAAAAAAATCCAGAAATCACAATATATGATTTTTTAACTATTTATTTGTATGATACAGCTGCAAATAAGTATTTGAACACCTGTCTATCAGCTAGAATTCTGACCCTCAAAGACCTGTTAGTCTGCCTTTAAAATGTCCACCTCCACTCCATTTATTATCCTAAATTAGATGCACCTGTTTGAGGTCGTTAGCTGCATAAAGACACCTGTCCACCCCATACAATCAGTAAGAATCCAACTACTAACATGGCCAAGACCAAAGAGCTGTCCAAAGACACTAGAGACAAAATTGTACACCTCCACAAGGCTGGAAAGAGCTACGGGGAAATTGCCAAGCAGCTTGGTGAAAAAAGGTCCACTGTTGGAGCAATCATTAGAAAATGGAAGAAGCTAAACATGACTGTCAATCTCCCTCGGACTGGAGCTCCATGCAAGATCTCACCTCGTGGGGTATCAATGATCCTAAGAAAGGTGAGAAATCAGCCCAGGACTACACGGGAGGAGCTGGTCAATGACCTGAAAAGAGCTGGGACCACCGTTTCCAAGGTTACTGTTGGTAATACACTAAGACGTCATGGTTTGAAATCATGCATGGCACGGAAGGTTCCCCTGCTTAAACCAGCACATGTCAAGGCCCGTCTTAAGTTTGCCAATGACCATTTGGATGATCCAGAGGAGTCATGGGAGAAAGTCATGTGGTCAGATGAGACCAAAATAGAACTTTTTGGTCATAATTCCACTAACCGTGTTTGGAGGAAAAAGAATGATGAGTACCATCCCAAGAACACCATCCCTACTGTGAAGCATGGGGGTGGTAGCATCATGCTTTGGGGGTGTTCTTCTGTACACTTTTTTCAATACTTTTAACAACATTCCTAAATTCTTAACACAGTTAGCACAACATCTGTCTGTGTAAGCTATACAATTAACACATTTCATGTTGCTTTGACACAAAATGCATACAGTTAACACAAATTTAAAATGCCTGAACTTCTTTAACACACAAGCTCAACCAAGACCAAAACAATGGATTTTTACTGACCACTTTACAAATGCTTTCACACTGTATGTCAGAACAGATAACATCATGTTCTAAACCTAACTTATAGGCTAAAGTCACAGTGAACAGCTGATCATATTGTAAATTTAAACACAAATATATCCCGGCATTTTATTCCATTGCTACTGAGAAACAGCTGATTGAAGCTATGCAAATAGATCGATCACAGCTGATTCCCATCTAGGAAACACATTCAGCTGTTGAGGTTCTTTCAATCACATACCCATATGGTAGTACATAAAAGAGGACCTATTTTGGCTGATCTTGTGTAGAAAAGGAACAATATAGAGCAACACAAACAAAGTAAGTAAAATGCCTGCATGAGGGAGAGGAAGACGAGTGCTAGGAGTAGAGGAGTTGGACAAGGGCAAGGGAGAGGAATGCCTGAACGAGGACAAGTTAGAGGTAGAGGAGTCACAATGCGTGGTTGTGCTCAAAGAAGGGCCAGGGCTAGCGTAACTGATGAAATAAGAGCTACTATCATAGACCATGTCATAAACCATGGGCTATCATACAGAGATGCTGGTGAACGAGTACAGCCAAATCGCAGCCGGGACACAGTGGCATCCATTGTCCAGACTTTTTGAGAAACCAACACGTAGGATATTGTCTAAGGGCTCCTCCTACTGCAAAGAGGTTAAATATTTGTACCATGTATTACAGTGACAGTATGCCTCCGGTCCTAACATCTAACTGTATTTTGTCTCTCTAAGGATTCAACGTCTACCTCCCTCAGGGGGCAGAGGAAAGCTTCTAAATGAAGAACAGGAACTTGCTATTGTCAACATGGTGATTGCTGACAATGACATATACTGAAGGACATTCATATGGAGCTAAATCGGGGCCAAATGTTTTGTTAATTTGAAAAAAAATATATATAGTTGAAAAACTAAAGCTTGAACCTGAAAATTTAAGTTTTGGTCAAAACTTGGAAAAAATAAAACCATGTATTCAAACTAAAAATAAGTGTACCAATTTTTCTTTCAGTTTGAATAAAATTTAGATTCAATTCTGGAATTATTTTGAATAAATTATAAATTTTCATTTTTCACTTTTATATTTCTTTTCAGTTCCACATTTCATGTTTTCAGATTCAAAACTTATTTATTTTACGGCTTCAAATCTTTTTTTTTTCGGTTTCAAATCTTTTTTTTCGGTTTTAGATCTCCCCCTACGCAAAATTTCATGTATGACTTATAGCACCACAGTATTCACTAGCAACAGCCCACAGGTAAGACGTGAAAGATATTAGCATTTTTGAATAGGTACTTTGCGACATTATCTCCGCAGTGGCATTAGGGAATATAGTTGGACAGCTGGACAAAGCTGACAATCAAGCATCGCTAGCACAAAATTTAGCATTAACTAGCGTTAGCTTCACACTAGCTGGGGTTTTTACACTAATTTCAGTGTCCAGCTCAAGTTTTTTTACTTTAACGTGTATTGGTCTTTGTGAACCTCTGTTTGTCAGAATGACCATAACTCGACAGGGGCTGCAGTGAAGAAAGGACTCTTTTTACAGAGTAGACAAATATGACTTTACATTAATGCTCTGGCCTGATAAAGTATGTTTTACACTATAACGTTACATGTAACAGATGACAGTTATGCCTTACAAAATATGCCAAGTGGGCAAACTTTGAAGGCTTCTACCACAGCCTAACTGTATCAGAATACACTAACTTGTCTTTTTGTATTTGTAGGTCTACTGTCTGTTTTCTGGACCGTGTGTGTCCGTAATAAAAGCTTTGATTGATTGATTAACAAAGCAGACCAGGATGTTGTTTAAACTAACCATGAAAAGGTGATAAGGCTGATATCGGTTTGTTAAGTAAAAATCACATGTATATAGGGGATAGAAAGCATTCAGTCATAGTTCTCACAGTAACACCATTTCCTGAAGGCAACATGACAGAGGAGTCTTCTGCCTTCTTTGTTAGGCTGTCACTCATAATGCCACGCCCCTCTGAGTTGAAGCCACGCCCCCTACGCGAAATCAGGGCCAAAAGTCAGAAACCGAAAAAAAATGATCTGAAAGTGAAAAACAGATCGAAAACCGAAAAAAAAAGATTTGCAAAGAAATATAAAAGTTAAAAATGAAAATTTATAATTTATTCAAAATAATTCCAGAATTGAATCTAAATTTTATTCAAACTGAAAGAAAAATTGGTACACTTATTTTTAGTTTGAATACATGGTTTTATTTTTTCCAAGTTTTGACCAAAACTTAAATTTTCAGGTTCAAGCTTTAGTTTTTCAACTATATATATTTTTTTCAAATTAACAAAACATTTGGCCCCGATTTAGCTCAATACATTCAGTCCAGAGTTGTATTGGACAACTTTGTCTTTGGGAACAATGCAGCAATCAGCATAACATCCATTTCTCAGAATCTAGCTAAACACAGAGTCAGATTGAAACAATTTTACAAAGTTCCTTTTGAAAGGAACGGTGAGCACATCAAACAACTCTGTTGCCAATACGTCCAGGTAAGGTTTTGCAATACAGTCATTACTGTACTATACATTGTATGTTTTGCAGTAAACTACTCTATAAACCTGAAGTACAGTAGGACATGCAGTAGGTATACAGCAAAGCATTTAGACACACCATGTCTGATTACTTTCAGAGAGTCATGGTGTTGGAGACCAATCAAATCCCACATGAAATGACGAGGCTGGCTTTAACTTGGCAAAAAGGCGTTGGCGCGGAAGAAGCATAATTGGCAAAAGTGCCACAGTTACCGTGCCGGGCCAGAGAGGAGCCAAATTTACCACGTGCGCTGCAATCTCCAACAACGGTCCACTCCTGTATGTGAAATTGGCCCCTACAACTCCGACCGCCTTTTCCTGTTTTTAGAAGACCTGTATGAAAGACAGGTGCCAGAGGCAGAAAGGGGACAGGTGGGAGACCACTTGCCAATATATGTGATCACATGGGACAATGTCAACAGTTTGTTGTATTATAGAAGAATATTGAAAGCAGCAGAACTGAGAACACTTACAAATCTGTTCATTTATGGCAATTAATATTGTGATATTCAAAAACATATTTCCTCCCATCATGCAGCCTTACTCCTGTCACACCTGGCATGATCCCCCTGACATACACATGACAGATGGGATGGTATAATTCTCTCGAAGCACTGGCAGACACAAGTGACTTTCTTGCTACAGGTTTATTTGAAGCTTGTTCTCCAAATTCACCATGAAAACTAAACACACAGTATAACGAGAAAATAAAGACCTGATTACCTTAATATGAACATACAATGACTTGCACAGCATTTAAAATAACATTCAACAAAGTAAAATACAGACACAAAACAATCGTTGGCTGCATGCTGTACACAAGGGGATAGAGGTTTCCTTAGATCGCTGACGTCCACTATAACAACCTTAAAACTTTTATCGCAGCATTAAATTGTCTGTGCTTTGTTTGCTGTTAGCTTCTAACTCTTACTCAAGAGCGTCCCAAAAGGCCTTGCACTGAGAATTCAAAATAATGGCACTTTACTCTAAATAATACTAAATGCAATTTATATAATTCTAAATAATGACATTGGTTGAAAACAAATTGGGTGAGGCTATTTGAAGCCCTGGTACTTTTAGCAGTGTATACTAATCGTACCCTGGTGCAATTAGAATTGCTATTCGTACCCTGGTGCAATTAGAAATAAATTCTATTCGTACCCCGAATAGCACACAGCAACGTGTTCTATTACAGTTTTTCTCCATTGGTTTGGCTCATTTCTTGAAACAGAAATTACATTCTCAAAACTCTAAGATCATTTGGCAAAACAGTATTACAATTCAGCACAACACTATAGCTCACTTGCAAAAGCTCATATCTCGCCCAAAACTGTTCACTCATGCTTCAAAACTAAATTCCTTTCCCATATAAAGAGTCAGTGCCACCAAAATGGCAAAGATCCTTCTCAATTGCTTTGGCTCATTTCAATTCAATTTTCAATTCAATTTTATTTATAGTATCAAATCATAACAAGAGTTATCTCGAGACACTTTACAGATAGAGTAGGTCTAGACCACACTCTATAATTTACCAAGCCCCAACAATTCCAGCAAGTACAGTAATTCCCTCAAGAGCAAGCAGTGTGACAGTGGCGAGGAAAAACTCCCTCTTTGGAAGAAACCTCGGACAGGCCCAGACTCTTGGTAGGCGGTGTCTGACGGGCCGGTTGGGGATATGATGAACAGTGGCAGTAATAGTCACATTAATAATGGAACAGTGACTTCAAATGGGAGTCGTAGTAGTTTATGTCATATCAGGGCGCTGCAGGGCGTTACAGGATGTAGCGTGGCCCAGCAGAGCATGGATAGACGTAACAGGAAGCAGCAGGGTTCAGCAGGACGCAGCATGACATTGCAGGGCACCGCTGAGCTCAGCAGGGAGTGCAGCAGGACCACGGCGACAGCTGCAACCAGGATTTTGGTGCCAACGTTCTCCAAGGAAATACGCTGGGGGAAAAAACATAAGGACTCCCCAGAAGCTAGGATTAATAACAAGCATTTCTGGGGAAAAAAAACGGACGCTCTCAACACTCTTGATGCTTTTGCCAAAATAACCTGGATGGTTCGGCACAACACCATGGTTAACCTGCAAAATCTCATATCTCTCCCAAAACAGTTCAATCATGTGTCAAAACTAAATTTCTTTCTCATTTAAATAGTCAGTGCCCCCAAAATGCTTCATGCCTTTGGCATTGTGTAAGCACTCCAAGTCAAAATGTTTAGATGTTTTGTCACTATGGCAGAGGACCATTGAAATATCCCTCATGTCCACCTTTCAGTCTTAGCCCAGTCCTTCATTGACAGCACCTGTCAGGTGTTGGATACTTGTAGGGTACAGATTTGATCAATGGCAAATTATCAAAGATGTTTTATCAATGTTAATAAAGTTATGAATATGGTTATTAATAACTTTATCAAATCGACAAAAAATCAAAACGGGGCACCACCCTGCAAGTCAGGGACCAATAATCAAACTGTGGATCAGTCTCATTTCTGTGGTAATCCTTTAAAAGGAAACAAAGGAAGGGGTGATTTCGAGCACGGACCTGTTCAGCCAGCAATTATTACAATAAGTACACAAATAATCACAAGCTACTGCTTCTTAAGTATAATAAGATTTATTCAGGGCCGGCGATTGCCATAGGCGACCAAGGCGATTGCCTAGGGCGTCAAATGTGTTGGGGGCGCCGTGTCGCCCTTAGGTCTAGCCTACTTCCCATTAATAATAGAATCAGAAATCAGAAATCAGAAAAGCTTTATTGCCAAGTACATTTTTTACACATACAAGGAATTTGTTTTGGTGTCGTAGGTGCATGTCACACATTATCTAAAATAAGTTAAACAAACAGGTTAACAGAACAGACAATATAAGTATAAATATATAAATATATGTGTATATGTACACACACAGGATGTAACATAATAAAATAAGAGTAACAGTTAAGATAAAAAAGAGCAGATTAAGTACAGTGGCATGTAGAGCCAGAGGTGGGTGTGGAGAGAGTCAGGGTGGATTCCGGGCCTTGTTAATAAGGCTAGTGGCGGAGGGGGAAAAAGCTGTCCTTGTGACGTGAGGTCTTGGTCCTGATGGACCTCAGCCTCCTGCCAGAGGGGGAGTAGCTCAAAGAGTTTGTGTCCGGGGTGGGAGGGGTCAGCCACAATCTTTCCAGCACGCTTCAGAGTCCTGGTGGCGTAAAGGTCCTGGAGCGGTGGGAGATTGCAGCCAATCACCTTCTCAGCTGACCGAATGACACGCTGCAGTCTGCCCTTGTCCTTGGCAGTGGCAGCAGCGTACCAGATGGTGATGGAGGATGTGAGGATGGACTCAATGATGGCTGTGTAGAAGTGCACCATCATTGTCTTTGGCAGGCTGAATTTCTTCAGCTGCCGCAGGGAAGTACATCCTCTGTTGTGCTTTTCTTGACGAGGGAGCTGATGTTCAGCTCCCACTTGAGGTCTTGGGAGATGGTAGTTCCCAGGAAGCGGAAAGACTCCACAATGTTAATTGTGGAGTCACTGAGTGTGATAGGGGCAGGTGGGGCAGAATTCTTCCTGAAGTCCACAACCATCTCCACTGTCTTTAGAGCGTTGAGCTCTAGGTTGTTTTGCTTGCACCAGGTCACCAGGTGGTCAGCCTCCGACCTGTAGGCGGACTCGTCTCCATCAGAGATGAGTCCGATGAGGGAGGTGTCGTCCGCGAACTTTAGAAGCTTGACAGACTGGTGACTGGAAGTG
>JABUOV010000893.1:0-10192 GCA_025617405.1 Perca schrenkii
TCCTGTATTGTACTCCATCTGTAATATTTGTGTCCCTGTACTATTTTTCTTTATGTGGACAAAAATAAATGGTTAAAATGTGTGTGTCTGTGTGTATGTCTGTGTGTGTGTGTGTGTGTGTGTGTGTGTGTGTGTGTGTGTGTGTGTGTGTGTGTGTGTGTGTGTGTGTGTGTGTGTGTGTGTGTGTGTGTGTGTGTGTGTGTTTAACCATCATTTTGTTTACTTCTCGTGGCCAATCAGTGAAAAGCACTATTAACCTCCATATACGTGTCCCTCGTGTTGCATTCACGGGACAAAAACAACCAGAGTTACACAGACAGAAGAAACAAAGCTCTTATTGTGAAAATCTGCTTCCTGATAGGTGGAGCTGTGACTCATCAGAAAACCAATCACATGAGCTGGTCAACATTTTGGACAGTGAAGAAACTGTAAGTTGCTGTTTGGTACTTTAACAAGACATTAGTCTTTGGTCTCTTCAGGGTTAGTTTCTGGCTCTGTGATGTTAAATATAATGTTTCTACTTCACTTCTTATTTCCTGAGAAAGTGTAGAGGACTCTTGTGTTGAAGATAAATCTCCATGTTGTAACATGAACTACTACAGAGGAGGTTTTAAATACTCTGCCAGGTGTTTATACGTCTGTCCGTCCCAACCGTGAGGCTGCGGTCAGGAAACTTTACAGCTGTGTAGTTGAGATCTAAATGAATCAGTGTTTCCTCT
This sequence comes from Perca schrenkii, assembly GCA_025617405.1. Lineage (NCBI taxonomy): Eukaryota > Metazoa > Chordata > Actinopteri > Perciformes > Percidae > Perca > Perca schrenkii. Next base: position 720 of record JABUOV010000893.1, read on the forward strand.
ATGTTGATTATTGTTGATTGACATTGATTGACATTGAAATGGGTTTTTCAAAAGCAGAAGAGGGATTCTGAACTAAGATCAGACCATGTAATCCGATCTTACATTTGATCTGGATCAAACCTGCCCTTTGAACTCGGTTTGGGATCTATTTGATCCAAAAAAAAACAAGATTCTCCTGATTCCATCAGAAGGGTGGATTCAGTTGTAATTTTTACGAACCAAATAACATCAGAGTAATTTTTTTAAGTGAATGATCACAAAATCAATGTTTACTGATGATATATACATGACTTCATATTTGAAGCATATATGAAGCATGTCACATCCTTTATATATATATATATATATATATATATATATATATATATATATATATATATATATATATATATATATATATATATATATATATAGTAGTTCTTAGTTGAGCCACTAGGCTTCAGTGTTTTCTCCATTTAAGGCTCTGGTAAACAGGATTTGGTAATCCTGAAATTTGGTTTTTTGGATCCCAGTGGTCCAGTCCAATGTTCCTTTAAAAAACTGGCATAAAAGTAAGATGGATCAGGAGATCCTGGGATTTCCAAATCCGTATCAATTTGATCCAGATTAAAAAAAACGTAAACTGGGCCCTGGTATTAAAATCTGATCTGAGTGATGGTTAGAGGTTTGAATCACTGAGATCTGATCACTCAGAGCACATTCTGAGGTGGTCTGACCCTTCTTTTATATCCCGTCTGTCTGCTGCTCTGTGCTATTCTGCAGTTTCAGAAAACAATTCCACCACCGACCAGGAAAAACCTGGTCTAAAGTCAGTGGTGCTAGTCTAAAGTCAGTGGTACTAGTATAAAGACAGTGGCACTAGTATAAAGTCAGTGGTGCTAGTATAAAGACAGTGGCACTAGTATAAAGTCAGTGGTGCTAGTCTAAAGACAGTGGTGCTAGTCTAAAGACAGTGGTGCTAGTCTAAAGTCAGTGGGGCTAGTCTAAAGACAGTGGTGCTAGTCTAAAGTCAGTGGTGCTAGTCTAAAGTTAGTGGTGCTAGTCTAAAGTCAGTGGTACTAGTATAAAGACAGTGGCACTAGTATAAAGTCAGTGGTGCTAGTCTAAAGACAGTGGTGCTAGTCTAAAGTTAGTGGTGCTAGTATAAAGACAGTGGCACTAGTATAAAGTCAGTGGTGCTAGTCTAAAGTCAGTGGTGCTAGTCTAAAGTCAGTGGTGCTAGTATAAAGACAGTGGCACTAGTCTAAAGTCAGTGGTGCTAGTCTAAAGTCAGTGGTGCTAGTCTAAAGTCAGTGGTGCTAGTCTAAAGTCAGTGGCGCTAGTCTAAAGTCAGTGGTGCTAGTCTAAAGTCAGTGGTGCTAGTATAAAGTCAGTGGTCCTAGTCTAAAGTCAGTGGTGCTAGTCTAAAGTCAGTGGTGCTAGTCTAAAGTCAGTGGTGCTAGTCTAAAGTCAGTGGTGCTAGTCTAAAGTCAGTGGTGCTAGTATAAAGTCAGTGGTCCTAGTCTAAAGTCAGTGGTACTAGTCTAAAGTCAGTGGTGCTAGTCTAAAGTCAGTGGTGCTGGTCTAAAGTCAGTGGTGCTAGTCTAATAAAGTCAGTGGTGCTAGTCTAAAGTCAGTGGTCTAAAGTCAGTGGTGCTAGTCTAATAAAGTCAGTGGTCTAAAGTCAGTGGTGCTAGTCTAAAGTCAGTGGTCTAAAGTCAGTGGTGCTAGTCTAAAGTCAGTGGTGCTAGTCTAAAGTCAGTGGTGCTAGTATAAAGTCAGTGGTCCTAGTCTAAAGTCAGTGGTGCTAGTCTAAAGTCAGTGGTGCTGGTCTAAAGTCAGTGGTGCTAGTCTAATAAAGTCAGTGGTGCTAGTCTAAAGTATAGAGGGGGCAATACTTAATTAATTACTTAATAACCTAATTGGAATTAAAACTACCACTGCAATGATAGAAAAGGATAGGAAAATTAGATGTGGATTACTAAATATCAGATCTCTGTCTTCTAAAGCAGTACTAGTAAATGAATTGATATCTGATAATCAAATTGATCTATTCTGTCTTACTGAAACCTGGCTGGGCCATGAAGAATATGTTAGTCTAAATGAAGTCAGTCATATTAATACTCAAATTCCTAGAGGCTCAGGCCGAGGAGGGGGAGTTGCAGCCATATTTGATTCTAGCCTGTTAATTAACCCTAAACCCAAACTAAATTATAACTCTTTTGAAAGCCTTGTTCTTAATCTTCAACATCCAACACGGAAATCAGAACAGCCAATTATATTTGTTGTTGTCTACCGAGCTCCAGGTCCGTATTCTGAATTTTTATCTGAATTCTCAGAGTTTTTATCATGTTTAGTCCTTAAATCAGACAAAGTACTTATTGTAGGTGATTTTAATATCCATGTGGACGTTGACAGCAATAGCCTTACTACTGCTTTCAACTCATTACTGGATTCAATCGGTTTCAGTCAGAGTGTGCACAAGGCGACGCACTGTTTTAACCACATCCTCGACCTTGTGCTGGCATATGGTATTGAAATTGAGGATTTAATAATATTTCCGCAGAATCTGGTATTATCAGATCATTTTTTAATTACTTTTGAATTTTTTACTACCTGACCATACTAAACCAGATAATAGCTTCTACACTAGATGCCTATCTGACAGTGCTATAGCTAAATTTAAGGAAAATATTCCTGCAGCATTCCACTCTATGTCGTGCCTTAACATAACAGAGGACCTTTTTGTTAACCTCAGTCCCTCTCAAATTGATACATTTGTAGACGGTGCTACAACTTGCCTACGGATGACCTAAGACTCTGTCGCTCCTCTCAAAAAGAAGACGATAAAACAAAGGAAAATAGCTCCTTGGTATAACCAATTGCACCTGACTGCAGTACGCAGATCGGGGTTGGGCTAAATGTGGGCGGAGCTAAACGTTTGACTCCGTGCGGGCGCCATCTGGAGGCGGAAATCAGGCAGCACATTCTTAAACGTCAATGCAGCACCTATGGCAATTATACTATATTATATTAAAATATATATATATATATATAATGATATTTTAATTATAAAAAATATATAGATTATAAAAATGGAAAGGAACAATGGGGTTGGGTTTAGGAAAAGAAGAACCAGTATTAGTAAAATAAAAATAAGAACGGGGAAAGCAAACGTGACTTGTGGTGAATGAGCCACGGTCTCTGGGGGATGCGAGACAGCAACGGACGGTTGGGTTAAGGAAAAAAAGAACGGGGAAAGCAAGCGTGACTCACGGGAAGTGAGCTCCAGTCTCCATTTTTTCTGTATTAATGACTGATTGTTTGTTCTGTAGTGTACCGTTTGTATTGTAAAGATTTAATAAAGATCTATTAAAAAAGAAAAACCACATTCTTCCTCTTCGGTTGCTATTGGGCAAGTGGGCGGAGTCAAACGTTTAGCTCCACCCACGTTGAGCCACTCCTCGATCTGCATACTGCAGTCAGGGCTTACTCGGTATAACTCCCAAACTCGCAAATTAAAACAAATCTCGCGAAACCTCAAAAGTAAATGGCGCTCCACCAAAGTGGAAGAATCCCGTTTGGAATGGCAAGAAAGTGTCAAAACATATAGGAAGGCCCTAAAAAAGCCAGATCAGACTATTACTCTTCACTAATAGAAAAAAATAAGAACAACCCAAGGTTTCTTTTCAGCACTGTAGCCAGGCTGACAGATAGCCACAGCTCTACTGAGCCATCTGTTCCTCTAGCTCTGAGTAGTGATGACTGCATGAGCTTCTTTAATGATAAAATTATAACAATTAGAGATAAAATTCATCATCTTTTGCCCTTAACTTCTAACAGTTCATCTTTAAATGCTGGACCGCTAGAAAGAACGACGAGTCCCGACATATACTTAGACTGCTTTTATCCTATAGACCTTCAACAATTAATGTTAAAGATATCCTCAGCTAAGCCATCTACCTGTCTCTTAGACCCCATCCCAACGAGTCTACTCAATATAAATATAAATCAATATGTCTCTATTAACAGGTTATGTACTGCAGTCATTTAAAATTGCTGTGATAAAACCTCTTCTGAAAAAACCCACCCTAGATCCTGAGGTCTTAGCAAACTATAGACCTATATCTAACCTACCCTTTCTATCCAAGATCCTTGAGAAGGTGGTTTCTAATCAGTTATGTGATTTTCTACATAGCAACAGTCTATTTGATGATTTTCAATCAGGATTTAGAAAGAATCATAGCACAGAGACGGCACTGGTGAAAATTACTAACGACCTTCTAACTGCTGCAGACAAAGGACTTGTCTCCATTCTTGTTTTACTAGATCTTAGTGCTGCATTTGACACTATTGACCATACCATCCTGTTACAGAGACTGGAACACTTAGTTGGCATTAAAGGAATCGCACTAAGCTGGTTTAAGTCCTATTTCTCTGAGCGTTCCCAATTTGTTAATGTTAACGATAAACCCTCCAAGCACGCTAAAGTTAGCCATGGCGTTCCCCAAGGCTCAGTGCTTGGACCAATTCTATTTTCCTTATATATGCTTCCTCTTGGTAATATTATTAGGAAACACTCAATTAACTATCACTGTTACGCAGACGATACCCAATTATATCTGTCAATTGAGCCAGATGAAAGTGGTCAGTTAGCAAGACTTCAAACGTGTGTTGAGGATATAAAATCCTGGATGACCCACAATTTCCTGATGTTAAACTCAGACAAAACTGAGGTCATTGTGATAGGACCAACGCACCGCCGAACTTCGTTTTCGAAAGATATAGTTACTCTGGATGGTATTGCCCTGGCCTCCAGCACTGCTGTCAGAAATTTGGGGGTTATTTTTGATCAGGATATATCCTTCAACGCCCACTTAAAACAAACCTCAAGAATAGCCTTTTTTCATCTTCGTAACATTGCCAAAATTAGGAATATCCTGTCTCAAAACGATGCTGAAAAACTAGTCCATGCATTCGTTACTTCTGGACTAGATTACTGCAATTCCTTATTATCAGGTTGCCCAAATAAGTCCCTTAAGACTCTCTAGCTGATCCAGAATGCTGCAGCACGTGTTCTGACGAGAACTAAGAAAAGAGATCATATTTCTCCTGTATTAGCTTCTCTGCATTGGCTTCCAGTGAAATCTAGGATTGAATTTAAAATCCTCCTCCTGACTTACAAAGCTCTAAATGGTCAAGCACCATCATACTTAGAAGAGCTCTTAGTACCTTATTGTCCCACTAGAGCACTGCGCTCCCGGAATGCGGGGCTACTTGTGGTTCCTAGAGTCTCTGGAAGTAGACTGGGGGCCAGAGCCATCAGCTATCAGGCTCCGGTATTGTGGAACCAGCTCCCAGTCTGGGTTCGAGGGGCAGACACCGTCGCAACATTTAAGAGTAAACTTAAAACCCTCCTCTTTGATAAAGCTTATAGTTAGGGAACGAGGAGTTGAAGCATCCACCTAACCCGGCCCACTACTTCCCCTCGTAGTCATCAGTTTTATGTACTGTATAATTAATAATCTAGCGAGAGTAGAGGGAGGCAGGCCAATACAGCCCAATCCGGTTGGGGAGAGTTCTAGCCGACCAGGCACCTCTCTTTAACCTGCCTCTCTTAGTTATGCCATTACAATTCTAGACTGCCGGGGAAGTTCCTTACTTCCTATGACATACTGAGCTGCTCTCTCATCTCTACTTGTTACTTTTGTATGCATCCTGTCCCAGAAATGCTTGTTACTAATCTAGCTCTGGGGAGTTTACTCCCCGGAGTCCTTATGTTTCTTCTTCGCAGAGCTATGCTCTGCGATTCTCTGCATTTCCCGGCCGCATCCTGCTCCGTCCTGCTGCATCCGTAGCATCCACCCATGCTCTGCAGCGCCACGTTACATCCCGCAACGCCCTGCTGTGATGTTCCTATGCACAGTAGTGAGTAGTCAGGATCCGGTATAGGAGACTGCACTACTCAGTATGACACGATGTGCCCTGCTATGACATGAACTTCCACGATAACCTTCGAAGTCACTGTGACTTCTAATGTGACTATTATCGCCACTGTTCATCACACCCCCAACCGGCCCGTCAGACACCGCCTACCAAGAGTCTGGGTCTGCCGAGGTTTCTTCCTAAAAGGGAGTTTTTTCTTGCCACTGTCGCAATAGCCACTGCTAATGCTTGATCTTGAGGGAATTACTGTAATTGTTGGGGTTTTGGAAATTATAGAGTGTGGTCTAGACCTACTCTATCTGTAAAGTGTCTCGAGATAACTTTTGTTATGATTTGATACTATAAATAAAATTGAATTGAATTGAATTGAATTAAAGTCAGTGGTGCTAATCTAAAGTCAGTGGTGCTAATCTAAAGTCAGTGGCGCTAGTCTAAAGACAGTGGCACTAGTCTAAAGTCAGTGGCGCTGGTCTAAAGTCAGTGTTACTAGTCTAAAGTCAGTGGTGCTAGTCTAAAGTCAGTGGCGCTAGTCTAAAGTCAGTGGTGCTAGTCTAAAATCAGTGGCGCTAGTCTAAAGTCAGTGGTGCTAGTCTAAAGTCAGTGGCGCTAGTCTAAAGTCAGTGGTGCTGGTCTAAAGTCAGTGGTGTTTTAGGGGCGCATGCTTGGCCATAATGTAGCGTGTGCACAACGCGCATACACTTTGCTTCTCTCATGTAAACGGACGCAGCAGTTCCCATTTTTGCAAACCATACATAATTACAAAGGAAAATATTACTGAAAATATGCTTCAGGTGTTTGGATAGATCATTTATTACTTTGACGCATCCCAGACAGCTCCTGCTGGCGTGCGCCAGGCAAATCCTCCGTCATAATAGCAATCCTCCATGGAACAAGCTCGCCTGCTCTTAAAGGGAATGTGAGATGACGCTCTGATTGGTTATTTTTACGTTACGCCCAAACCACACCTAGCTACTTCAGACCAACCCATTTAAGATTTGCCCAAGATCCGCCCATAAAGCCACTTGAATTTTGCATTTCATACTTGCGTCTCAGATCGTTAAAATAGGGCCCATAGTATTTTAGAAGTATTTTACCTTCTTATCTTATACTATCTTATCAGTAGTATTCAATGCTGCTTCCTCTCTTACTTCAGACTATCTGCTGATGGGAGGTAAGAATTTAAAACTGATGAACATTACTAATTTCGAAATAAACAGTTGTTGTCTGGGTTCAAAGATGTTTTTGATATTCAATTTATTTGTGTTTGTTTCAGGATCCAGCAGCAGAGACTAGAGTCTCCTGAATCTGAACCTGAACCCAGCTGTTTGTCCTTGAAGAGCGACCAGTCAAAGGGGGATTTTATAAATTTTAAACAAAGACATCCATCTGACAGAAAGTAAGTTATCAGTACCATATAATGAGATTCATAGATATAGTATTTTAGAAGTATTTCACATAGGCATCATTTCCGTCAGACACTAGATTGTATTAAGTTGCTGTGATCTGTAAATTCACCTCTTCTTATTACTTGGTATTTAGGCCTTTATTAGTGACAGCTTGGACATTAAAGGGGAGAGGGCTGGGGGAGGGATGACATGCAGGAAAGTGTTGCAGGTCAGAATCAAACCCACGACCTCAAGAACTGAGTCCCTATATATGGATGGCTCAACCACTCGGCCACCCCGGCACCCATATATTCACCATTTGTAAAAACACAGCATAACATGACGTCATCTGGGAGCTGACCGGGCAAAGAGAGCAGTCTTCCTCACTCAGACCAGTCTGCTGCTTCAGGAGTCCTTAAAGCTGCTGACACACCAACCAGATGGCCGACCTTCGGCAGAAAAGGCAGTAGGACTGATCAGTCTCCCCGAAGTCCAATCAATGCATTGGAGCACACCAAGGCGACGCTTTTATGGAGACGTGATACGTCTCCATAAAAGCAGGCGGTGCTACTCTGTATTGTCACCCAAAAAATGAAAACCAGGCAGCTGATTGGAAGAACGTCATTCAGAATACGATCTCATATTGTACGAAGATAATTCACCAAAACTTGTTTCTGAGAACATTTTTAACGAGAAATAGGCCATGCAGTTGCTGAATCTTTCTTCATTTCAGATCAACAAAGGTCAGTTCAAAAGATTTTCATCAGATTTTGAGAGGGTTAGTCACGCTCATTTTGCACACCATTTCCGGGTGAGTCCCGACTGCCCTGTCTCCAACTGAACATGTCAGGTCGGCACAAATTAAGGCCGACGGCCCCTCAGACGGACGATGGCACGGGACACACCAAACAGACTCGAGTCTTGTTTACTTCCAAGTTCTTTCTGTTGATTCACAGTGGGGTCAGCAGTACCACCAACACTTTAATGTCAGGAAACCATCTGAGTCAATGTTATAATCAACACTTTATGTCACAGGAGCTTTACCTTGTGTTTGTCTCTTTGTGGACAGACATGATGTGAGCTAATTGTTCCTGATTCCTCCACAGAGTGGACCAGGAGAGCTCAGAGCTTCCCAGTGGTCAGTCTGCCCAGCAGAATCAAACACAACTGGAATCCATATTTATGGTCTGTACATGTCCTCTCCGTGAACCATCACCTTATCGTGGTGGAGAGGTTTGGGTGTCTCTGTGAACCTGAGGGCTGTGTTGTCTGGAGCTTTGTGCTCCTGGTAGGGTCTCCCAAGGCAAAGTGGTCTCAGGTGAGGGGCCAGACAAAGAATGGTTCAAAAACCCCATGACAGAACGAGGAAGGGATAGAGTGACCCTGCCCGGAGGAAGCCCGGGGGCCCCCCGTCTGGAGCCAGGCCCAGACGGAGGGCTCTTCGGCAGCGCCTGGTGGCCGGGTTTGCCATGGAGCCCGGCCGGGCACAGCCCGAACAAGCTACGTGGCACCTCTGTCTCCATCCCATGGGCCCACCACCTGTGGGAGGAACCGCTGGGGGTCGGGTGCGCTGCCACATGGGTGGCAGTGAAGGTCAGGGGCCTCGACGGACCAGACCCGGGCAGCAGACGCTGGCTTTGGGGGACGTGGAACGTCACCTCTCTGTGGGGGAAGGAGCCGGAACTGGTGCGGGAGGTGGAGCGCTACCGGTTAGATCTGGTGGGGGCTTACCTCTACGCATAGTCTCGGTTCTGGAACCGTACTCCTGGATAGGGGTTGGACTCTTTTCTTCTCCCGGAGTTGCTCAGGGTGTGCGGCGCCGGGCGGGTGTGAGGGATACTAACAAGCCCCCCGGCTAAGCGCCGCTACGTTGGAGTTTACCCCGGTGGGACGAGAGGGTCGCCTCCCTACGCCTGCGGGTGGTGGGGGGGAAAACTCTGACTGTTGTTTGTGCATATGCACCAAACAGGAGTTCGGAGTATTCGGCCTTCTTGGAGACCTTGAGTGGAGTCCTGCATGGGGCGCCAGTGGGGGGACTCCATTGTTCTGCTGGGGGGACTTCAACGCGCACGTGGGCAATGATGGAGACACATGGAGAGGCGTGATTGGGAGGAACGGCCTCCCTGATCTAAACCAGAGTGGTTGTTTGTTGTTGGACTTCTG
>JABUOV010000894.1:0-10172 GCA_025617405.1 Perca schrenkii
CATGGCTTCATGTTATCCAAATGTGGATATAACCTGATAAAAAAATAACAGAAAATAATTCATGATTGCAGATCCAAAGCTAAAGTGAAGTTAAAAATAAATATAATCCGAGTGAATGGAGAATGAGCAACTGTTGTCCTGCGTCACTAATTTCTCTGTAATATTTCCAATACTTCCAGAGCACTCCTATCAGAGGGTTATCTATATATCTGCCAGCGGAGACCTAGTTGGGACCCGCTACAGATTCTTGGGGGCTCGTCCGGGATTCTTCGGCGCCACTTATTGGATCTGGAGCCGAGTGATGACAACGCTGACCAGCAACTAGCCCTGTCCAGCCGTAGGGGACTGCGATCGTGGACGAGTGGAGGCCTGCGATCCAGAGCCGACTGCACCATCACCGAACTGTGTTGCCAGCCGTGAGGGAGACGAGGAGCCATCATGTCGAGTGGTGGGAGGAAGAGCCTAGTGTGGGACATTAGGAAGAGCCTACTCACCTTGTCAGCTGAAGAGCTTCTTCGGGTCGCTAGGGCGGCGAATCCAGTGTCGGACGTGGACCAGTCAGAGTTTGTGGAGGGAGATCAGGAGGAATGCTACGATCACATCAATTCGTTCATGTACAGTAAGCAGTTACTTGAAACAGAGGACGAGGGAATGGTTCAGTTGCTGATGCTAAAAGATGCTATTGATGATATAGTAAAATGTCGTCATGTTATGTCATTTCTAAATGTAAAGGGTGATTCTGAGTCACATACTGGGCAGAGAGGTGGTAAGCTTGATGATCTTGTTGATTTTTCTGAGGGTTCTGTTACTATCCAAACACCCCCTGAAAACACCACAGACACTCACTCACAGAGTCGACACACACCTGCTTTAGTCAGTACCACATCGTCAATTGGTATTGCCGAACCAGATTCAGGGTCTGTTAAGTTTACAATGTCAAATGTACCTGACACATCGAACGCTGATTTGCTTAAAGCGCTCGCTAGCTACGAGGAACTTAGCAAGAAACTCATACAGTGTATACCAGCACATGCGTCACTGTCACAGACACATATGCCCTCATCCTCAGGTCTGTTGAGGCAGCCAGACGGAAACCCACCGGGTGACCCTGCCTCTCAGTCGGCTCGCAAAGGGATGGTGTCCTTAAGGGAACTCAGTTACCTCTCACGGAGAGAATTCAAAGGCGGGCAGATCGGTGATCAATCTTCAGATATCAGCTACAATAATGTCTGTAGGCAAATTGATGATGGGATGAAAGAAGGGTTCACCGACTCAGAGATTGTTCGTGGTGTGCTCAAAATCATAAGACCAGGCATATTCAAAGAGATGTTGATAAACAAAGACGACATGGCAGTGGCTGAGCTCAAGGGATTTCTCCAAACCCACCTAAGAGAAAAAAACAGCACAGAGCTATTCCAAGAGCTGATGTGTACAAAACAGGATGAGAACGAGACACCACAACAATTTCTCTATCGTTTAATAGGCTTAAAACAACGCATCCTATTGACATCAAGACTGGCTGACACTAACATTAAATACTCTACAGCTACAGTGCAAGATGTTTTTCTACATACAGTGTACCAAGGCTTCGAACACAAACACACTGACATACGCAGAGAGCTCAAACCGTTGTTGACAAACAGTGGGGTCACTGATGAGATGATTTTACGTCATGTGATGAAAATAACTAGTGAAGAAAATGAGAGAATGAAAAGACTTGGCTCCTCCCGCCGACAGACTGTAACGAATGTGCACAGTGCGCAGCTCGAGCCGGATATGGTAAAGACACCTAGCACAAAGTCAGAGAGTGTAGAGTCCAAGTTAAAGCAAACAAAACCAGATCCTCTGAGAGACCTCACGACCAAAGTCGAGGAGCTGACCAGACTGGTTTAGACCATGCAAAAACAAAATCAACAACAGCTAACTCACAATGGGCGCCAGTACAGTCAAAATAGGACACAATCTAAACGTGGAAAACCCTATGGTTGTCCAAGCTGCGTGGAACAAGACAGACAAGACTGTAAACACTGCTTTGCATGTGGGGAGGAAGGACACCGTGCAGCAGGCTGTCTAAAGCGACCAAAGGGACAGGGAAACTCCAATCGGGCACTGGAGAGGGACATCTAGTGGCCGGGTATGGAAATAAGTCCCAACCAGAGAGTGAGGTCAACAATGACAAAACACGCTCCTCTTCACCCTCAACCCCAGTAACGACAAGCACCTTAAGTCACTGTGACCAAGTATCTCAGCTCTCCCCCCAGTCAGCACGTGTAGCTAAAGCTAGAGCGGTTGCTGGCCTGATTGGCAAAAAGGCCCTAGTTCAGAGCTATCTAAATGGTTTAGCAGTCACTTCTTTGCTTGACTCTGGGTCACAAGTCAGTATAGTCAGTTGTGCCTGGAAAGAAGAGTACCTACCTGACCTCAGTATTCACTCAGTTTCTGAGATCTTAGGGGAGGAGGAACTGAAGGTTATTGCAGCAAATGGTAGTCTTATTCCCTATGATGGGTGGGTAGCTATTACAGTGAACTTGCCAGGGAATTTGGACCCCAACCTGTCTATTAGTGTCCCATTTCTCATCAGCAGCTACCCCATGGATAGACCATTGATTGGCTTTAATGTTTTGGAAGTGCTAATTTGTGGCAAACCAGAGAGACTAGTGCCAGTACTTTCTAGCCTCCTTAGCAATGCCATATCTGTTCCCAAAGAAACAGCCGAAGTTCTCGTCAACTTTATTCAGACAGCAAAGCCAGTTCTGCAGCAGGGGCGCTTAAGAACCGGTGCCAAGGATATTGTGCTCCCAGCTGGTCAAGTGTTGTGGGTGAGGTGTCGGATTCCGTCAAACATGGATGCCTCTACCCGATTAGTGTTGTTCGAGACAGATGAAGACAGCCTACCGTCTGGACAGTGGGATACAGGGCCAGGTTTGTTTGAAATCCAGAACCCAACAAAGCCCTATGTCACCATTCCAATTGGTAACAACACCAATCATGACATCACAATACCACATAAAACAGCTCTAGGGATCCTGCAGCGTGTTGAAAATGTTGTGGAGGCAGATATCCTGGACAAATCACAGCCTGCAGCGACTGTCAGTCAGGCCACCACCACTCAGGTCAGCAACTCAGATCCACCTCTGTGGGACCCACCTGTAAACCTCGACCATCTGGAGGAAGAACAGCAAGAGGCTGCTAGAAAGATGCTTCATGAGGAGTCCAACGCCTTTGCAAAGGATGCAAATGACCTTGGCTGTATCCCAAATCTCCAAATGTTGATCAACCTCAACGATGATGTTCCTGTGCAGAGAGCGTACACATCCATTCCCAAACCATTGTTTAAAGAAGTAAAAGATTACATTCAAGATCTTCTTGTAAAGGGTTGGATAGTGAAATCGAAGTCTGCCTATTCTGCCCCAGTTGTATGTGTACGGAAGAAGGACGGCACTCTGCGTCTCTGTATAGACTATCGTTTCCTAAATCAAAAAAACGTGCCCGACAGACACCCACTGCCACGAATACAGGATTTGATAGACACGCTAGGTGGGTACTCAATGTTCAGCATACTGGACCAAGGTAAAGCTTACCACCAGGGGTTTATGGCAGAAGAGTCACGCCATCTCACTGCCTTCATCACTCCCTGGGGGCTTTACGAATGGGTAAGGATCCCGTTTGGACTTTCCAATGCACCTGCAGCTTTTCAGAGGAGCATGGAGGAGATGTTAGGCTCTCTGAGAGATGAGTACTGCATCCCGTACCTGGATGACCTACTGTGCTACTCCAGATCTTTCAGTGACCACGTGGAGGTGATTCGCAAGGTCCTCCAAGCACTGCAGCATCATGGTGTGAAGCTACGGGCAGAAAAGTGCGAGATGTTTCAGAAGGAGGTTCGCTATGTTGGACGCTTGGTGTCAGCCGAGGGAGTTCGAATTGATCCCAAAGACCTAGAGGCAGTGGTGGCTTTAAAAACCAAAATGCCCCAAACAGTTGGTGACCTCTGACGGGTTCTCGGCTTCCTGAGTTATTACCGCTCCTACATACAGGACTTTGCTAAAATAGCAAAGCCACTGTATGAGCTGCTCCAAGTTAAGTCCTCCATGCCCCAACCCCTTCCACGACACTGCAAGTCCAAGGGTCCACAACTCCCATCCAAAACACCCATCATATGGAAGGCTGATCACCAAAACACCTTGGAAAGGCTTGTCAGTATGCTGACCAACCCCCCGGTCCTTGCATACCCCAACTTTCAGGAGCCATTCGTTCTACACACGGATGCATCTGAGAAAGGGCTCAGCGCAATCCTCTATCAGCGACAGTGTGGAAAAATGCGAGTCATCGGATATGGATCACGAACTCTGACACCTGCTGAAAGGAACTACCAACTCCACAGCGGAAAACTTGAGTTCCTTGCTCTGAAGTGGGCAGTGTGTGAGAAGTTTAGGGACTATGTCTTCTATGCTCCACATTTCACCATCTACACTGATAACAATCCGCTTACTTACGTCATGAGCACTGCAAAACTCAATGCAGTTGGACATCGCTGGGTTGGAGAATTGTCAGAGTTCCGCTTCAACATTAAATACAGACCTGGAAAAAGCAATATAGACGCCGACACGCTCTCGCGCATCCCACTCAATATTGACCACTATGTGGAGACATGCACGGAGGAGCTGTCTCAGGAAGTGCTGCATGCGACTTGGGAAGGGGGTAGGGCAGCCCAGAAGAAAGATGTAGCATGGATTGCTGCACTTTACACCTCCTCTGCTGATGTTATACCACAGCCTCATTCACTCTTGCCCGAAATAAGCCACGAAGAGCTGGCAAAAGCCCAACGAGAGGACTCTGGAATAGGGGAAATAATGAGACTGAAAGAGGCGAATAATGTTCTTACTGACGAGGTCAGTGAGTGGGCTCACTCGCAGGTCCTTCATGAGTGGAGTCAACTACATTTGGAGAATGGAGTCCTGTACCGCCAAACAATAGAGATTAAACAGTTAGTCCTACCCACCAAGTACCGGTCAGTTGCCCTAAAACATCTCCATGACAACATGGGACACGTTGGCACAGAAGGTGTGCTCCATCTCGCCAGAGAACGGTTCTATTGGCCTCACATGAAGAGATGTATAGAGGAGTATGTCACAAGAAAATGCAGTTGCATAAAACAAAAGAAACCCACCACACACATACGCGCGCCAATGGGTGGCCTGACTTCTGCTTCCCCTCTCGATTTGGTTTGCATAGACTATTTACATTTGGAGAAAAGCAAAGGAGGTTATGAGTACATTCTGGTAGTAATAGACCATTTCACCAGATTTGCTCAGGCTTACCCAACCAAAAATAAATCAGGACAAACTGCAGCTGAACGGATATACAATGACTACATACCTCGTCTGGGTTATCCAAATCATCTCCACCATGATCAAGGGCGCGAGTTTGAGAACAACCTTTTCCGCACCCTCGGACGCCTGTCAGGGGTCGGACACTCAAGAACATCCCCATACCACCCACAAAGTAACCCCGCTGAGCGGTTCAACCGCACACTGCTGCAAATGTTACGGACACTGACCGACAGAGAAAAGGAGAGATGGAAAGAACATTTGCCACAAATGAAACACGCATATAACTGTACTCGCCACGAGTCCACCGGATACTCCTCATTACCTGCTGTATGGGCAACACCCCCGTCTACCCGTGGATCTCTTGTTTGGATTATTGGGAAACACTGAATCAGTGACACACAAAGGATATGTGGATAAATGGTCAAAAAGGATGACGGAAGCGTACAAGATTGCAAACAAATCCAGCCTGTCATCAAGTGCAAAGAACAAGTCCTACTATGATCAAAAGGCAAGGGGTGTGGTCCTCAAACCAGGAGATCGAGTACTGGTTCAAAACATGGGTGAGCGAGGTGGACCCGGTAAGCTACGCTCATACTGGGAGAAGAGGATCTATGTGGTGAGGGACCAAATCTCAGACAATCCGGTATATGTCATTCATCCTGAGGGAGACCCAAATGCCAGAGACAGAACCATACACAGAAACTTGCTGCTGTCAGTGAATGACTTGCCTGTTGAGAACCCAGCACAGCCAGCTGACTCTGTTGTAACCCCCCGTCAGAGGCAAAAGCAGCCTCAACAGAGGGTAAACTCTGCTGACAAGGATGGAATATCAGACACTGATGATGAGGATGAGTGGACAGGAGGTTATTGGCTGAGAACACCTGTAGTCAGGATGGAAAATGATCAAGTTGGACATGACAGATCAGCGGCATCAGAGAGAGAGCAAAGTCTGGTGTCAAAGTCATCTCCTGCATCAGTGCCTGGTCCGACTCGAAAGAAACCGACCATGACCCACAAAGAATGTCCGGATACATTACTGACGAGGGAAACCGAACCGATGTACGCATACTTACCGGATGGACGAGAGACACCGGAAAGAGACTATACACACACGAGTGAGACAAACCTACCTGAAAGAGAGCACGAACAAAACATTCCTGGAGAAGAGGATGAACAAAGCTCAACGAATAAAGAAGTGGAATTAGTGGGAGAGGAATCACAGACAAGTGAACAACCTGATGTCTCTTACCTACCTCAGTCTGGAGAGGATGAGCAAGATGAACATGCTGAACAAGTACAGGAGGGAAGGCTGAGTGATCCCTCTATGATGACTTGGCATGCAGAAGATACACACAGAGAGGTTAGGAGGTCGGCCAGAGAGAGGAGGCCGAGGCCAGTGTTCACTTATGAGTCATTGGGCCAACCTTCAATGCAAACTCATGTAGATTCTAGTTCCTCACAGATTACATCGCCTCCCCTACCATTCATGCCACACATAACCAGACAGTTTATCCTGCCTACACCTTACGCACCACAAATGTATGTGCCTTACACATATTACATGCCAGTCACCACACAAGGTTATTAAGGAAAAATAGAGGTGTTTTTTGTTGCTGTAACAAATGTCGGGAGCCATTTTTGTTTGTCGGGGTGGATGTGACACCCACAAAATAAGTTTTGTGGAGATTATTACTTTTTGTTTAATTTCCTTCTATTGGAATAGTATTTTATTTGATTCTGATTTGTATAATTGATTACTAATGAGAAATCATGGAAGAAGCACCCAATTTCATGTACTTCCTAAAATGGACACAGGGTGGCAGTAAGAACGAGCAGCGTCACACTGGCACATATAGCGATACGCAGAGCAAGATAAGCTCATAATCCGAGTGAATGGAGAATGAGCAACTGTTGTCCTGCGTCACTAATTTCTCTGTAATATTTCCAATACTTCCAGGTTAGTTGCACACCTTTTATGTAACTACACATGTTTATAAGCTTATATGAATCCCCGGTGATGTGTGCTCTGTGAACTAAAAGTATGTCAAATGTGTAAACAGTTAAGTTTGACAGTACGCAGTTGAGAAAATGGCGGCCGATGCCCGCAGATTGTTTATTTGTTCTTTACGGCTCTGGGGCATTTGTGGGTTCTTTCGGTGTGTGTGGAGGGCAGCTATGTGTGTACTATAATGTTAAAAGTGTAAAACGTGAATGTGAATGTACAGCATAAGACCAGTTACGGCCGCGGCCTTGTTTGAGGGCACAGGCTACGGCCTGGTTTAAGGGTGCAGGCTACGGCCTGGGTTAAGGGCGCACGTGCGTTAATGTTACATCAATACAGATTCAGTTCATAGAGTTGAGCGTCAAGTTATGAGGCATATGTATATATATTATTGAAGTTTGTGTTCTTATAGCGTAATGTAAATGTAATACAGTTTAACTGCAAATGAGAATTATTCTGTTGTATAAAGTGAATACTTATGAAATGTACAGTTATTACAAAAATACTCTTTTGGTAAGAGAACAAAGATGACAGATGTCTAAAGAAAGAAGTGCAGATATGATTGATGATAGACCAAAAATGTGATTTAAACGGAAAATGTTTGTTTTTGGATTCATACAGATTTTGCTAAGTTAATGTTTGGAAATATGTGAGAACCCATTTATGTGAACACAGACCTTTGAAGAATACATGGCTTCATGTTATCCAAATGTGGATATAACCTGTGCTTCGATGCAAAGCAGACAAAAATAACAGAAAATAATTCATGATTGCAGATCCAAAGCTAAAGTGAAGTTAAAAATAAATATAATCCGAGTGAATGGAGAATGAGCAACTGTTGTCCTGCGTCGCTAATTTCTCTGTAATATTTCCAATACTTCCAGAGCACTCCTATCAGAGGGTTATCTATATATCTGCCAGCGGAGACCTAGTCGGGACCCGCTACACTTTGCACCAAAAGAGTTCCAGGGAGGACTATCACTTATTACCCGTTCCACAGCCCTCCTGTTTCTTTGTAGTCTTGTTGGTGCTAATTAGCCGTGGGCTAGCATTCTTTTGTCCACTGTTTTGGGTCCATGGTAATGTGGTGTCATTCCCACATGGTCCGTTCACTTACACGTTTACTTCTAACCAGTGAATTTTGGTTTCCAGAACTGCAATCTTCTGAAGGAGTTTGTAGTAGTCATTGACGGAGAAGGGAGGCATCTTGCTGCTGTTTAGTTTGTTTTAGTACCACGTTTCCAGTAACAGGCTTGAGCTATTGGTAGGCCACACTCACGCAGAAAGATGTTGAAAAATGGCAATAGCCTACTATGTCTAAGTATCCAAGAGCTCATAGTGCTCATAGTTTCTCACAGAGGAAAAGCAAGATTATCAGCAGAAATATGCAAGCAGAGGTAGGAGCAAGCAGCAAAGCGTCTGCACTGTAAGAAACAGGAAGCAAAGGTTAAGTCAGAATACGTTAAACATAGAAAAAAAAGTTTTTTGTATATGTGGTCGTGCGAGTGGGCTATGACACTCGAGAAGCTAAAAATGTCCGACAACGCCACTTGGGATAGGCCCAAGACCTTTAAAGCACACAGATGTGTTTATCAAAAATTAGGGGTCAGAGACAATAAAGTAATTATAAAAATATACAATTTATTTAATTAGATATGTTTTAAAATAACAATCTTTTCTGTTAAGAAAGTAAGTGATGATATTAGAAAATAATAAACAAAACACAATTCAAATATAAATAAATATAAATATATATATATATATAAATATATATATATATATATATATATATATATATATATATATATATATATATATATATATATAAATATATATAAATAAACCGCCATGCATAATGAAAAGAAAAAAAGAAACCAAACAAAATCAACCAAAATCACACGATGCAATAGGTACAACAGTTAATATACAGCATTTATATAAATCATTCCTTTTGTACAGTTATCTGAATTTTCATACTCTTACGGTACATATCCATTTGTCCGTGCTGCGCTTCTGTCGCACCGCGCTCCACTCTATTCCTATGGGTGACGTCAAGCGACTTCAACGTGCACGCAAAGCATTCCGGGAAGGCGGCGATACATTTGAGAAAATGTTGCGTGTGAAAAAGTTGGCCGATGCCCAGCTTTATGCAAATTAATCCGTTGAACGCGACGTTCGGCAAAAGCCTGTCGGGACGCTAAAATGTCCCGGTTTACACCAGGAGTGGCATCAGCCGATTTTGCCAGGGCTTCAGCCCCGAATGTTTTGAGTGTAGCCCCGAATGTAACTTTGTCCAGTTTATTTTTCCAAGGCGATTAGAACGGGCAGCTACGTGCGGAGTCCGACCATGCTGTATTTGTTGCTATCACCTAGCAACCGTCTCTACGTGAGGAAAGCTGTGAAAGTCGGGTGAAGTTTTGGGAGGAATCCTAGCCAAATCAGTCTAATACATTGATGCCATCAACATAAAGTTTAGGAGCGCAATACTAATGATTTAGTTTGAAGTTCCCTTGACGTGACGTTTCCAGTCTACGGTTCAGACTCAAACACGGAGCTCTGAAGCAGACCTGTTTGTGTCCACTCTCACTGTAAAATGCAGCGCAGCTTCAGGTTATAATGGATGCGCTCAGCTGTGGACCGTTCTCTTAATACATCCATGCTGTGGACATGCTGCGGCAGATGTGTTGCGTTTGTGCTCTGTGTATTTCCGCAGTAGTTTCGGGTTTCCACCTCCGATGTATAGCAGCATACTTCTCTAGCTAAACTCTTTGTCTCATTCAGACACCGGAGCGGGGCTCTGTGTCTGTTAGAAGGTCTGAGATCTACCGTATCAGCAG
>JABUOV010000895.1:0-10158 GCA_025617405.1 Perca schrenkii
CTCCTCAAAAGCTACAGACACAGAAATGGCACATAATAAGGAAAGCTCATTGTGGGACTGGCTCTAGTGGCTGTAATTCTGCACCAAGGCTGAATTTCGGGAAAGAGACTTCAGATACAGTATTAGGGGGACCACTAAGGTCTATATAAAAGAGACTTCAGATACAGTATTAGAGGGACCACTAAGGTCTATATAAAAGAGACTTCAGATACAGTATTAGGGGACCACTAAGGTCTATATAAAAGAGACTTCAGATACAGTATTAGGAGACCACTAAGGTCTATATAAAAGAGACTTCAGATACAGTATTAGGGGACCACTAAGGTCTATATAAAAGAGACTTCAGATACAGTATTAGAGGACCACTAAGGTCTATATAAAAGAGACTTCAGATATAGTATTAGGGGACCACTAAGGTCTATATAAAGAGACTTCAGATACAGTATTAGGGGACCACTAAGGCCTATATAAAAGAGACTTCAGATACAGTATTAGGGGACCACTAAGGTCTATATAAAAGCATCCAAAGAGCACCATGTCATAGGACCTTTAAGACTGGGAGAGCTAAACTATTCCCCCATATTTACAGAGCGGCAACGATGAAATAGAATTGTATGTCACGTTATACATAACAAAGTGGAGCTGGGGAGGAGGTGGGTTGCATAGATGCGAGCAGGAAGCACTAAAGCAGTGAGCTGTTAGGAGCAAACTAAAGCAGCTTTAACTAGCCATTTAGCAGCAAGGGGAGTTGACCATCAGACAGATCAGCTGCTGCAGATCAGCTGATGCGACCGTGTTGTGAGCCAATAGCGGTTAGCAGCGTCTTGACTACTTGGCCTGCCAGAACTGACGCTGACGCTCAATTTTTCTGTTTCTGCATTCATTCACAGGTGGTGAAATGGTGGAAGCGGAGTTGAGAAATATCCAGATTGTTACATCACCTTACACTATCTCCTTTAAGAAAACGCCCACATTTTTCAAACTAGGAATGTCCTTCGATGTTACGGTAAAGTACTTATTTAGATTTATATAAATTACCAGCAAAAATATGGCTATATTTCTACTTACAAAGAAAAGAGTCATTACAGAAAAAATGTCATTATTGATTACAGTTAGTCTTTGAAAACACAGATGGTAGGACTTCAAAATATGAAGTATTATTATATTATAATTAATGTTCTTTTCATAATTGTAATTGACTAGATAAATGTTTTGATCTGTTATAAGTTTCATTATGATGTACAGTAAAGGCATAATAAGTCCACAGCGCTAAAATTAATCTCATAACATGAGTTTGGCCTTAAAGCTCTGAGACACCAACCCGACGGCCGACCGTTGGCAGAAAAGCCAGTCGGACTGATCAGTCGGCTCCCCGAGGTCCAAAAAGTGCCTCCGAACACACCGAAGAGAAGCAAACTTGAGCGTATGTTCTGCGCGAGACGTAATAAAAAAAATGAAATGACAGAAATGACAACGCGTCACGTGGGTCTGGCTTTTCCGGCTGATAGTAATAGCGGCTTGTTCGGAATACAATCTCATATTGTACTAAAATAGTTCACTGAAACGTGTTTCTGAAAACATTTGAAGCGAGAAATAGGCCGTGCAGTTCCTGAATCTGTCTTCATTTCAGATCAACAAAGGTCAGTTTAAAAGATTTTCGTCAGATTTTGAGAGTCGTTCGTCACTCATCCCGCTCGTTATTTCCTGGTTAGCACTCCACCAATCAGATTGGTCATTGAGTCTGACTGCCTGCCCGACGACGGCACAGGACACACCGAACAGACTCGAGTCACCGACCTCGCCAGACTGTCTGACGGCCGATTATCGGGTTGGTGTGTCAGGGCTATTACGTAATAAGATGTTTTCATAAGACAGTTACACGTTTTTCTGATTGTTCAGCTGTTTGTGTTTCTGATGAAAGGTTGAAGTTGTGAATCCTGACGGCACTCCGGCAGAGGGTGTTGCCGTGGTGGTCGACCCCGGCCAGGTGGAAGGCATTACCACAGCCAATGGCGTGGCAAAGCTTCCCGTCAATACAGTGGCGACGGCACAAAGACTGACAATCACCGTAAGTCTATAAATGTAGTTTGCAAATGAAAGCTTAAACCTACATTAATCAACAATTTTGATATTCCCTTGAAGAGCAAGAACACGTTTCACCTGTGGCTCAATGCAGATTTTTCCGTGCCCTTATTATATAATATCTATATCTATATTTATATTATATACTGTAAATGCTTGAAAATGAACTGTACAGTATTGGAATAGTGAACTTCATATTACCATTATTATGTTTATCCCACATTATATGTAGCAATTTTTTATTGCTAGGCTACGCTATGTCAGGCAAAGCCACGATAAGCTAGGACAGGACAGAATAGACTCTGGACTTTACAGGAATTCATTATTCAACTGTTTGTATAGTGAATGCTTACCTGTGTGTGTGTGTGTGTGTGTGTGTGTGTGTGTGTGTGTGTCTGTGTGTGTGTGTGTATGTGTATGTGTGTGTGTGTGTGTGTGTGTGTGTCGTTAATTGCAGGCAAGGACCAAAGATGAACGTATTTCAAATGAAAGGCAAGCATCAGCCACCATGGTAGCTCTCCCATATACCACTCCAAGCAACAACTACATCCACATAGGTAAGGGACATAATAACATCATATTGTGAAAAAAATATTATAACATATGTTCAGTGTCACATGCCACATTTGCAGGTTTGAATACACCTGAGCTGAAATTAGGAGACAACCTGATATTCAGCCTCATACTCAACAGGCAGGAAAAACAAAACAATGACATCACATACCTGGTGAGAGATGTTTTACACCTGCATGTGTGCATATACAGCTCTTTTTGTTGCATCCCACAGTCTGTGTCTATGATTGTCGAATAAGAATTGATATTCAAATATGTGTCCCTAGATCCTGAGCAGAGGTCAGCTGGTGAAAAATGGACGTTACAGGAACACAGGTCAATTTCTCATTTCCCTGATTGTTCCCATTACCCAAAACATGCTGCCATCGTTCCGCATCGTAGCCTACTACCACACAAATGACAATGAAGTGGTATCAGACTCTATATGGGTGGATGTAAAGGACTCCTGCATGGGCTCGGTGAGACACACAACACAGATGTAGCTGACTTTAAGAGGGCAAACAAGATACCCACACACTAATTTCTCGGACACTGTTTTTTTCATTCATGGAACTGCTTTAAAGGTGCAGTAGGTAAGACTTATAAAACTACCTTTCTGTCATATTTGCTGAAACTCACCCTATGTTCCAGTAGAACTACATGAAGCAGGTAATTATAAAACACCCGGCTCCTCTGGCTCCACTTACAGCCTGTAGTGTGATTTGCAAAAATCCACAGCTCCCTGTTCAGATGCACCAATCAGGGCCAGGGGGGTGTCTGACTGCATGTCAATCACTGCTCATGCACATGCATTCATTCTCCCTTGTGGAGGGAGGGGCTTAGGAGAGTGTTTTTGGCTTTAGCAGAAAGGGGAAGTCCTGGATCTTCACAATCCTACCTACAGCACCTAACAAATACAAAACTGTATGTCCCATTTATTGACCTCCCTTTTCACATTTAGCTGACACTGGAACCATCGAATCCCGCTACATCCTATGAGCCTCGCGGCTTGTTTGGTCTGAAGGTCACTGGAGACCCAGGGGCCATAGTGGGACTGGTGGCAGTTGACAAAGGTGTCTATGTCCTAAACAACAAGCACCGTCTCACCCAGAAAAAGGTAAATTTTTTTTATTTTATAAATATTATATATATATATATATATATATATATATATATATATATATATATATATATATATATATATATATATATATATTTCAAACAAAATATTTGAGAGTGCTTTTCATTCAACCCTTGTGTTGTCGTCAAAATTGAAAATTAACACTTTTGTTGACACTTTTAATTGATGTTTTTAACTTTTTCTTATGTTTTTTGTCCCTTTTTTCAACACTTTTGACGCTTTTTTCAATGTTTTTCACTTTTTTTGTTTTCAACACTATGTAACACTAACTTATTGACTTTAGTTTTACACTTATTTTTGGAATTTATGGTCAATAAACTAGGGCTGTCAGCATTAACGCGTTACTCGCGATGCGATTAAGGGCCGAGCATAACGCGTTAATTTTTTTTAATCTCATTAATCGCATGCTGTCATTTATGAATTTATTTTCACTTCACTGGGCTTTGCGTCGTTCCTAACGTCGTGCTACTATTTTGACCTTTGTCGCACCTTTACTTCTCAACAAGCTGCCATACTTCCTCCTAACACATCCTCCTGCTGCTGGCTGCAGGCATGATGGAGAAATGCATCAGCAACACAATTCTGAATGGCGCTTTTTATTTCCCAAAACTCCCGGACGGCTTAAAGACAAGTCGAATGCCATATGCACATTGTGTAAAGCCAAATTAAAATATCACCGAAGCACGTCAAGCTTGAGCTACCAGCTACGAGCTAAGCATAGTACAGTTAACGTGACTCAGGTTGATGCTAGTGGGCTCAGGCAAAGCACTGTTTTTGTCGTTCAACAGCAATTTACTGGTGAAATAAATTATTGTTATAGTTATTACATTAGCATTAAATCTTTAGACTCTTGTTTATTACCCTTCTTTTTTTTCTTTTTTCTTCTTTTGTTTACAGTAAATAAATAATAAACTAATACAAATCTTAAAGGGACGTTCATAAAGTAACTTTCTTTGCATTCATTTGATTCCCAATCAAGATACACTGGTAAAAATTGCTTTCCATTATTAATATGTACTTAAAAACAGTTCTGAAATGCAAAATAATATAATTTTAATCATGAGATAAAACATGCGATTAATCGCAATTAACTATAGAAATTCAGTGATTAATCGCGATTAAAAAATTTTATCGTTTGACAGCCCTACAATAAACCTAATTTATAGGAAATTATACCTATTTCTTTAGTTAGAAAAGCAGAAATGAAAGGCAGCAAGGTGGCTCAGTGGTTACCACTTCTGCCTCACAGCAAGAAGGTTCTGGGTTAGAATCCAAGTTGTCCTGGGCCTTTCTGTGTGGAGTTTGCATGTTCTCCCTGTGTTTGTGTGGGTTTCCTCTGGGTGCTCTGGTTTCTTCCCACCATAAAGACATGCATACTAGGTAACTAGGACTACAGTTGAAAATTAGCTGTCTCGCAAACACTGGTGCATTTACAGAAATGTTGATTAATGTGCATTGTCCTAATCAAACAAACAAACAAAAAATTGGGAATTATTTAGACTAAAATTAAAGGAATTTATGTTGATGGCTAATCACAGACTGGAATATATATACTTTTACTCAAAACTATTTTGAAACCACTTCAATTTTTTTGTTAAATACTTTAAAATTGAATAAAAAACACCCCAAAATTAATGAAAGTAAAGATTTATACTTGCTGAAGAGCATCCATGTTATTTTGGGTAGTTACAATTGGGTAGTTAAAAAGAAAACTGATATAGGAATTTGGAAAACAGTATTTCTGTTTAACTTTCATCCTGTAAGCCTTGTTTGTTTGTATTTGTGTGCGTGACTGACCTCCGCCCTGCTCAGGTGTGGGATACTGTGGAGAAGTACGACACAGGCTGCACACCAGGTGGAGGGAAGGATGGTATGGGTGTGTTCTACGATGCTGGGCTGTTGTTTGAGTCCAAAACGGCTTCTGGAACTCCCTACAGACAAGGTGACAATACTTTAATTTCCCCTTTCCTGAACATACCACTCTTTAGGCCTTAATGTTGTACCAATGAAATATCTAGTCTAATTAAGAGAAGCAGGCACATAGACCTTTATTCATGGCCATATGTCAAGTGCTTTTTTTTAGGAGTAAGCATCTAGTGGACAGTAGAAGAACTGCATCTTAAAGGGTCATTTCAACTAAATTTCATTATATTTCTTATTCCACTTTTTTTGGTATCTGGACATGCAGATGTTTCGGAGACATTTTTGTGAAATCACTCGTTGCTGTCTAGCCTGAATTTCAGTAACAGATATCTTAAAGTGATGGTTCAGAGTAATTTCACCCTAAGGTCCTTTGCACCATGACCTCGAGCCAAACAACCCCTCAGAAGCTTTTTTCATCTGGGTCTAACATTGGATGAGTTAGCGTTATCAGCTGAATAGCTTAGCGCAGGGGCTAATGGATCCATGTTTGTATTTCATAAGTTACCCCACTAATAATGCCCAAAATGATACCAAACTTCTACTTTAGTACAAATAGGTTATGCACTCATAAAACGATGGATTGGAAAGTTTATAAGTACAACAGAAGTTTATGAACACTTGCCTCTGGCTTTTGCTCTCTGCTGCTGCTACAGGCAGTAAGATGAGTGCTTAGGGACCGTCTACAAATTACAACACCAAAAAGAGATACAACAAAAATATTTTTATATTATTTATTTATTTTTTTTTAAAGTAAGTGCTGTAGTATAACTAGCAGGAGACAAGTTATAATTGAGGTAAGTTTGGAGACATTACCTTATTTAATAATTAAATTAATAAATATTTTTGTTGTATCTCTTTTCGGTGTTGTAATTTGTAGACGTCCCTAAGCACTCTTACTGCCAGTAACAGTAGCAGCAGAGAGCAGAAGCCAACAGGCAAGTGTTATTTACATAAACTTCTGGTGAACTTACAAACTTTCCAATCCATCGTTTTATGAGAGCATAACCTATTTGTACTAAAGTACAAGTTTGGTATCATTTCGGGCATTATTAGTGGGGTAACTTACGAGATACAAACCTGGATCCATTAGCCCCTGCACTAAGCTATTCAGCTGATAACGCAAACTCTCCCAATGTTAGTCCCAGGTGAAAAAAGCTTCTGGGGGGTTGTTTGGCTCGAGGTCGTGGTGCAAAGGACCCTAGGGTGATATTACTCCGAACCATCACTTTAAACTTTGGGCACATAAAACCGAAACTGTCTGACAAATACCACTTGTGGTAGTCCATATCAACAACATTTAATTTCCGGGATTTGTTCAGGTGCTGCCGAAAATTCTGCCGGATGCCCCTAATTTTCGCCCAGTTGTCTCTCACCTTCCTCTTTCTTTCTTTGTGTTGGCATTCTAACTTCCGGTGGATTTATGAGGATTATGGTTAACTGCTCGTCAGATTTCTGCAGGATAAATCCAGACAGCTAGCGAGACTATCGATAGTTAGGGCCCCGAGCGCCGACAGCGGCGAAGGCCCTATTGAAACTGCAGGAATTATTCTTTCTTTCTTTCTTTCTATTATTAGGGCCCGAGCGCCGACAGCGGCGAAGGCCCTATTGAAACTGAAGGAATTATTCTTTCTTTCTTTCTATTATTCTTTCTATTCTTTTTCCCGTCAAATGAATTGGCTTTTTGAGGGCCTTAACATATTCAAAAACTCACCAAATTTGGCGGTCGCATCAAGTCTGGTGAAAATTTATGTATTTTAAGGGTTTCGGGAATAGGCGCACAAAAATGGCCCGCTAGCGCCCCCTAGAATGTTACAAAAATTGAGCCCCTGCAGTGCGTTTAACGTAGACTCACGAAACTTGGTACACATATGTAACATGTCAAGTTGTACAAAAAACTTAATTAAAGCCATACCCTAAACCCAACAGGAAGTCCGCCATTTTGATTTCAAAGTTCGAAATTAGTGTGATTTTGGCCATTTCCACATGTCGTACTATAACAAACTCCTCCTAGAGATTTCATCCGATCAACTTCAAACTCGTTCTGTGCCATCTTAAGATGTTAAAGATGAAAAGTTGTTAAAAGAAAAACTTTTCGTCATAGGGCGTGGCCGTGGCGGGGCGGCCATTTTGTGCGTTTCGCCGCCGAAACAGGAAGTGGGTGTAACTCGAGTGTACGTTGTACCCTGGCCACAGGAAATGCGCCTTATATGACAAACATCATCCGATTTGCATGAAACTCAGAATGTGTGGTCTACGTGTGATACTGAGCCGCCCCCTATAATATGGCCACGCCCACTTACTCAGGCCACGCCCCCTTTCATGAACCGTTTAAGGTAGAGTCTTGTGTGAGGTGTCATTGATCTCAGCAGAGACTTCCTTATTCATTGGTGATGGTTTAGCCCGCCCCCTACGTTTAAGCCAAGCCCCCTTTCATAACATTTGAACCGTTTAAGGTAGGACCTTGTGTGAGGTATCATTGAACTCAGCAGAGACTTCCTTCTTCATTGGTGATGGTTTGGCCCGCCCCCTATGTTCAAGCCACGCCCCCTTTTATTACTAAAGGCCCGATTGATGTAAACACTTGTGTGAGGTATCATTGAACTCAGCAGAGACTTCCTTCTTCATCGGTGATGGTTTGGCCTGCCCTCTATGTTTAAGCCACGCCCCCTTTCACACATGCTGACCCATTTAAGGTAGAGTCTTGTGTGAGGTATCATTCATCTCAGCAGAGGCTTCATTTTTAATTGGTGATGGTTGGACCAACCCCTATGCTTTAGCCACGCCCCCTTTCACAGCTAATGAACCGTATGACATAGAGTCTTGTGTGAGGTATCGTTGAACTCGGCGGGGAGTTCCCTTTTCATTGGTGACAATTTGCGGCGCAAATGCACGTCCGCAAGGAGCGGCGTCCGCCGGTAACCCCGACGAGCGCAGAGGCGCGAGGGCCCGTCCATCGCTGCTCGCAGCTTTAATTCATCAAGTCTGGTGAAAATTTACGTATTTTAAGGGTTTCGGGAATAGGCGCACAAAAATGGCTCGCTAGCGCCCCCTAGAAAGTTAAGAAAATTGAGCCCCTGCAGTGCGTTTAACCTAGACTCACGAAACTTGGTACACATATGTAACATGTCAAGATGTACAAAAAACCACACCCTAAACCCAACAGGAAGTCCGCCATTTTGATTTCAAAGTTCGAAATTAGTTTGATTATGGCCATTTCCACATGTCATACTTTAACGAACTCCTCCTAGAGATTTCATCCGATCAACTTCAAACTCGGTCTGTGCCATCTTAAGACGTTAAAGAAGAAAAGTTGTTAAAAGAAAAACTTTTCGTCATAGGGCGTGGCCTTGGCGGGGCGACCATTTTGTGCGTTTCGCCGCCGAAACAGGAAGTTGGTGTAACTCCAGCGTACGTTGTCCGATTACCTCGAAACTTTTCAGGATTCATAAGAGTCCAACTCTGAGCACAAATAAAGGCCGATATTTACTTAAAGTCATAGTGCCCCCTAGTGGCAACAGGAAGTAGGCCTAAAAGTCAAGGTGCTATACTTTAACGAACTCCTCCTAGAGATTTCATCTGATGGACTTCAAACTTGGTCTGTACCCTCCCAACACCTTAACGATGAAAAGTTATTAAAAGAAAAACTTTTCGTCAGACGGTGTGGGCGTGGCTTGGCGGCCATTTTGAGTGTTTAGCGATGAACAAAGAAGTTGTTGTAACTTGAGTGTACGTTGTCGTATCTGCCCGAAATTTCTCACCATGGACAAGGGTCCAGGCCTGAGGACACCTACAGGCTAAAATTGACTTTTGGTCATAGTGCCCCCCCCTGGCCACAGGAAATGCGCCTTATATGACAAACATCATCCGATTTACATGAAACTTAGAATGTGTGGTGTACATGTGATACTGAGCCGGCCCCTATAATATGACCACGCCCACTTACTCAGGCCATGCCCCCTTTCATAACTTTTGTACCATTTAAGGTAGAGTCTTGTGTGAGGTGTCATTGAACTCAGCAGAGAGTTCCTTCTTTATTGGTGATGGCTTTGCCCGCCCCCTATGCATAAGCCACGCCCCCTTTCATAACATTTGAACCATTTAAGGTATACCCTTGTGTGAGGTATCATTGAACTCAGCAGAGACTTCCTTCTTCATTGGTGATGGTTTGGCCCTGTCCCCTATGTTTAAGCCACGCCCCCTTTCATACGTGCTGACCCATTTAAGGTAGAGTCTTGTGTGAGGTATCATTCATCTCAGCAGAGGCTTCATTTTTAATTGGTGATGGTTGGATCCACCCCCTATGCTTTAGCCACGCCCCCTTTCACAGATAATGAACCGTATGACGTAGAGTCTTGTGTGAGGTATCGTTGAACTCGGCAGGGAGTTCCCCTTTTCATTGGTGACGGTTCGCGGCGTCTGACTGCCGCGCAAATGCACGGTCGCAAGGGAGCGGCGTCCGC
>JABUOV010000896.1:0-5000 GCA_025617405.1 Perca schrenkii
TGAGGTGAGATTGTAGATAACAACCAGCTGAATATGAGGTGAGATTGTAGATAACAACCAGCTGAATATGAGGTGAGATTGTAGATAACAACCAGCTGAATATGAGGTGAGATTGTAGATAACAACCAGCTGAATATGAGGTGAGATTGTAGATAACAACCAGCTGAATATGAGGTGAGATTGTAGATAACAACCAGCTGAATATGAGGTGAGATTGTAGATAACAACCAGCTGAATATGAGGTGAGATTGTAGATAACAACCAGCTGAATATGAGGTGAGATTGTAGATAACAACCAGCTGAATATGAGGTGAGATTGTAGATAACAACCAGCTGAATATGAGGTGAGATTGTAGATAACAACCAGCTGAATAAAAGGCTGTTTAGACTGAAACCATCTGAAGAG
Source organism: Perca schrenkii (assembly GCA_025617405.1). NCBI lineage: Eukaryota > Metazoa > Chordata > Actinopteri > Perciformes > Percidae > Perca > Perca schrenkii. The sequence goes on from JABUOV010000896.1 coordinate 407, forward strand.
AAAACACTAAAGTAACGTTTTTATTCCGCGTTCAGACGAGCGTTTTGGGGGGAAATCTGCGTCTCTATGGTGACACAAAGGTTTGGGAAATGTGATCCACCAAGTCTGGGTAGATCCTTCCTTCTACTTCTCTCCCTCTCCTCCTCCTCTCTCCCTCTCTCCTCCTCTCTCCCTCTCCTCCTCCTCTCCTCCCTCTCCTCCTCTCTCCCTCTCTCCTCCTCCTCTCTCCCTCTCCTCCTCCTCTCTCCCTCTCCTCCTCTCTCCCTCTCCTCCTCCTCTCTCCCTCTCTCCCTACCTCTCCTCTCTCCTCTTTCCCCCTCTCCCTCCTCTCCTCCTCCTCTCTCCCTCTCCTCCTCTCTCTCTCTCCTCCTCTCTCCCTCCTCTCCTCCTCCTCTCTTCCTCCCCTACTCTCTCTCCCCCCCCTCTCTCCCTCTCTCCTCCTCTCTCCCTCCCCTACTTCTCTCCCTCTCCTCCTCCTCTCTCCCTCCTCCTCTCTCCCTCTCCTCCTCCTCCCTCCCTCTCTCCCTCTCCTCCTCCTCTCTCCCTCCCCTACTTCTCTCCCTCTCCTCCTCCTCTCTCCCTCCCCTACTTCTCTCCCTCTCCTCCTCCTCTCTCCCTCCCCTACTTCTCTCTCTAGTAGCGCGAAGCGAACAACAAAAGCTGAAAATTTTGTCTGGACAGACGAGGAGGTGGAGTTATTGCTCCAAACAACACACACACACACACACACATACACACACACACACACACACACACACATACACACACACACACACACACATACATACACACACACACACACACACACACACACATACATACACACACACACACATACATACACACACACACACACACACACACACACACATACATACACACACACACACACACACACACACACACACACACACACACACATACATACACACACACACACACACACACACACACACACACACACACACACACACACACACACACACACACACACACACACACACACACACACACACACACACACACACACACACACACACACACACACATACACACACACACACACGCACAGACACATACATACACACACACACACACACACACACACACACACACACACACACACACATACATACACACACACACACACACACACATACACACACACACACACACACACACACACACACACATACACATACACACACACACACACACACACACACACACACATACACATACATACACACACACACACACACACACACACACACACACACATACATACACACACACACACGCACACACACACACATACACATACACATACACACACACACACACACATACATTGTCACAAACCGTCTCATGGCCTGTGGGAAAGAATGAGGGGACACCAACAACAAGTATAGGCCAACCACGAAGATACTTTATTGTAAACCAACAATATTAACTTTAAAGAAAAAGGAATGAGGTGTGAGAATGTCATGATGTAAGGTGTCTGTAAAGTGCATGGATGACTGAGTCTGTGTGTGTGTGTCAATGACTGAGTGGAAACTAAGTAAAACTATAAAGGAACAAAGGAAACAGGATCATACCTGGAGGAGCAGAGAGAGAGAGAGAGAGAGAGGTTAGAAGCAGCTTAAATACCCTGAGCCCAGGTGGCTCCAATCACTAATGACCCTCCTCTGCCTGCAGGAGGAACCATAACACCCCCCCCCCACCTCCCCCCTTAAAATGAGGGTCCCACCTTCAGCCCAAAATTTGGCCCAACCTATTCAAAACAATCCAAAGTTCCACAAAAAGAAAGAACAAAAAAATCTCAATCCTGGTTCTCCTAGCAGTCGCCCCATGTCCCCTGGCTGACTGTCTGGTTGATTCCAGTAGTTGTTGTAACCGTGGTTACAGTTCTGGACCCTGCTGCGTCCTCCGTATCCACGGGCACCATACTGCTGCTGGTAGACCTCTTTGGGCTGGGCTAGTTTAATCTCACACTTGCTTCCACCGACATTGTGGTATTTCTTCACCATAACCTTCTTGACAGGAGTCTCTTCTTTATATGTGAAGAATATATGAGCTCAATGGTCCCAACCTCTCCACAGGATCCAAAGTACTCCTGAATGACTTCCTTTGAGGTGTCCGGGTTAAGGCCTCCCACAAACTGGATCCTTCTTCATGGCCATGGCTTTCTCACACACACACACACACACACACACACACACACACACACACACACACACACACACACACACACACACACACACACACACACACACACACACACACACACACACACACAGACACACACACACACATACACAGACACACACACACACACACACACACAGACACACACACACAGACACACACACACACACACACACACACACACACAGACACACACACACACACACACACACACACACACACACACACACACACACACACACACACACACAGACACACACACACACACACACACACACACACACACACACACACACACACACACACACACACACACACACACACACACACACACACACACACACACACACACACACACACACACAGACACACACACACACACACAGACACACACACACACAGACACACAGACACACACACAGACACACACACACACAGACACACACACACAGACAGACACACACACACACAAACACAGACACACACACACACACAGACACACATACAAACACACACACACAGACACACACACACAGACACACACACACACACACACACACACACACACACACGCACACAGACATCTGAGATATTGTTTCAATGTTCTAATCTAGCAGCAAGGTGATTGGTATATGTTAAGTTGAGGTGTACTTCCTTAGTTTTGTTAGAAACACACACACAAACAGAGACAGACAAACACACACACACACACACACAGAGACACACACACACACACAAACAGAGACAGACACACACGCACACACACACACACACACAGAGACACACACACACACAAACAGAGACAGACACACACACATTTAAAGTTTAAAAAATAAAAAAGAATAGGCAACATTATGCCTGGCACACGCTCAGAGATGAATACTAACTGGGGACTTTGGGTTAGTTTGATTGTTCTTTATTTTGGTTTTTCTCTCTAAAATAACAAAAGACAACATTACCAATAATCAGTACCATTATAAATCATCATGTCGTTGTTTGTTAACAGTTAAAATAACTTTTAACTGAAGTTTAATTTCCTGTTCATCACTGCTGGTTGTTATAAAGTGTTACTGCTCCTCTGATCTCTGTTGTCACAGTGTTTCTGGTTCTACAGGATTCTTCCTGTCTCCTCCTCCTCCTCCTCCTCCTCCTCCTCCTCCTCCTCCTCCTCCTCCTCCTGATGAAGCTGAAACAGGTTTGTTGAGTTGCTGTCAGAGTCAAAGGTTTCAGTCGACACACACGATAAGATGTCTCGGTGTCCCCGAGGTCTTCCAGGTGGAGCTGCAGCGTGAGAAACCCTCCAATCAGAGCAGTCCAGTACGTAAGTCTTTCACTTTTTATTTGTGAATATTGATTTTAATTTTTAAATTCAAACTAGAACTGGAAATATGAACAATCATGTCTAGATAATCTAATATTTGGAGACGAACGTTGTGTTGAGTTTCTGCTCTTGCCAAAGAGTATAGAAATAACAAGAGGTGAAACTCAATAGAACGTTCCATCGCAAACAAAACTGACACGCACCCATGACAGAGCTGCAGCTCCGCCATCTTGGACTGAACCATCTTGTTACTTCACTACTCTTTGTAGAGTTACGTGATCGACGTAATGACGTAGCTAGACGGAATGCAGTAGCAACCTAGCAACGGCAGTAAGCTGTGAGAAAGTGAAAATGGAACTTGTGAGCAGAAAAAGTTGTTGTTTGGCAGTACTTTCAGTCAAAAGAAGGCGATTCAAGTCGCGCTACATGTTCAATTTGCAATGCCGATTTGTCCTCCTCCTCCTCCTCCTCCTCCTCCTCCTCCTCCTCCTCCTCCTCCTCCTCCTCCTCCTCCTCCTCCTCCTCCTGATGAAGCTGAAACAGGTTTGTTGAGTTGCTGTCAGAGTCAAAGGTTTCAGTCGACACACACGATAAGATGTCTCGGTGTCCCCGAGGTCTTCCAGGTGGAGCTGCAGCGTGAGAAACCCTCCAATCAGAGCAGTCCAGTACGTAAGTCTTTCACTTTTTATTTGTGAATATTGATTTTAATTTTTAAATTCAAACTAGAACTGGAAATATGAACAATCATGTCTAGATAATCTGGGAAAACAAGGTGGTAGGTAATTTACCTTGTCTGTAACGTTTAAAATATACTTTAATTTAAACTCTTTAAACATCATCTGGCACCGTTTACATTACGTTAAGTTTCGGAGAAAGTTAAACATAGTGTGTGTGTGTGTGTGTGTGTGTGTGTGTGTGTGTGTGTGTGTGTGTGTGTGTGTGTGTGTGTGTGTGTGTGTGTGTGTGTGTGTGTGTGTGTGTGTGTGTGTGTGTGTGTGTGTGTGTGTGTGTGTGTGTGTGTGTGTGTGTGTGTGTGTGTGTGTGTGTGTGTGTGTGTGTGTGTGT
>JABUOV010000090.1:5000-50000 GCA_025617405.1 Perca schrenkii
GACAGACAGTCAGACAGACAGGTGTACCTCCTAACATGATGTAATCTCTGAACAGAGGGACTCTGAACCAGAACGGCAGCATCAGCAGGTGAGAGCGGAGTCCAGGAAACAGACGAGAGAAACCTGTCGCCTCCGTACAGAAGTTCCCAAACGCCCCGGCAACCAGCACGCCTGGGAGACAGACAGGTGGTCAGACAGGTGGTCAGACAGGTGGTCAGACAGGTGGTCAGACAGACAGGTGGTCGGACAGACAGGTGTGTGTCTCACCATGTGGATGAAATCCAAAGATGTAGTTCTTTGTTGGATCCAGATCGACAGTTTTAATGAGCTGCAGACAGAAATCAATAAATAAATAATCAAGAATAATCAGCCTGATCAATAATCAGGAATAATCAGCCTGATCTCTGAAACATACTCCTCAACCGAGCTTGATCAGGAATCATGGTTCCTGGAGTTTTATAAATGATCTTTACTTTCTATCTGCATTGGGTCCTGTCTCCCTGTGGTGCAGTTTGGGGGGGGTCTGTCTGCCTGTCTGTGCTGAGCTGTGGTGCAGTTTGGGGGGGGTCTGTTATGAAGGTAAATATGGTGCAAAAGGTGAGAACTTTGAGATAAAAACAGCTGAACTTTTATGTTAAAATGTGCACCTGTATTCTGAAAGTGAAGTCACAGAAACAATATTCACTAATGTGTAGATTGATATTTCCATGAACACAATGACAGCTGCACACTTGTAATGCAACCTTTACTCGGATGCTTGTTTTTTACTCCGGTTCATTTTCCATCTCAACCACACCAGTCGGTCTTTGTCTGCAGGACAGTTTCAGTCTGACTGTTAGTCAGCGTTTAGAGAACTAAAAGGTATTTATTTAGAAGTGGGCTGGTTAGTTAGTTAGCTAACGCTAGCTTGCTAATCCACCTAGCTTCCATGCTACATAAATGTTCGTGCTGACGTGTAAGGTGAGCGTATTGTGTCACTTCCGGTGTTCCCGTGTTACAAACGCTAGTTTGCTGCTCCGGCAATAACTTACTGAACTCTGCTTTACTGTTTAAATTAGCGGCTATTTGCCTGGATTGCATTTGAATTACAATTGTTTTACTCAAGCACTTATACTTAGTTTCACTTACAGTGACTGACTCGCTGAATTTACAATTGTTAAAACGCTGTTAGCTACTTTAGCTTAGCCATTATGGCTACTTCCTCTCCCTCTCCTGCTCTTTCTTGCTCTGTGTGTCAAATGTTTAGCTATTCCTCTGCCTCCTTTAGTGATAACGATACATGTAATAAATGTAGTATATTCGCTGCTCTGGAGGCGAGGCTTAGTGAATTTGAGTCACGGCTCCGCACCATGGAATCAGAATCGTATGCTTCCGTAGCTAGCCAGCTCCATGTAGTTAATGCGGACCACCATACTGTAGCTTCTCTAGCTTCTTTAGCTTCTGATAGCTGTCCCCCGGCAGACCCCGAGCAGCCGGGCGAGTGGGTGACTGTCCGAGGGAAGCGTAGCGTTAGATCTAGCCCAGGGAGTGCACGTGGTGACGGTCGCTCTAAACCGGAGCGTCTTCGCCTCTCTAACAGGTTCTCCGTACTCAGTGATACACCCGCTGAGAAGCCAATTCTGGTTATTGGGAGCTCTATACTGCGATATGTGAAGCCGACGGCCCCAGCGGCTAAAGTACCTACGGTCCTATGTGTCCCCGGGGCCAGAGCGGGCGATATAGAAACCCATCTAGAGCTGCTGGCCAAAAAGAACCGTAAATACAGTAAGATCATACTTCACGTAGGGGGTAATGGTCGTAAATCGGAGATCACTAAATTGAATGTTGAGTCACTTTGTGCATACGCAAAGACAATGTCGGACTCAGTAGTTTTCTCTGGACCCCTGCCAAACCTGACTAATGATGAAATGTACAGCCGTACGTCATCCTTCCACCGCTGGTTGTCGGGGGTGGTGCCCAGCTAATGATGTGGGCTATGTGAATAACTGGGGGCGTTCTGGGGAAAGCCTGGTCTGATGGAGAGAGACGGCATTCATCCCACCTGGGACGGAGCCGCTCTCATATCAAAAAAATCTGACCGAGTTTATCAGACATAAACCATGACAACCCAAGCTTGATATTAGTAATCAGAGGTGCAGTATTACGCGCCCCTCTGTGCTTCCGTTGGAGCAGTCACCCACTCATAGTCTAATAAGCACGGTGTCTGTTCCCCGACTTAGATCGGTTAAATCAAAGGTAAACAAAAGATGCGCTATACCTAACAACGTAATTGGAATTAAAACGACTGCAACGATAGAACAAAATAGGAAAATTAGATGTGGACTATTAAATATTAGATCTCTGTCTTCTAAAGCAGTATTGGTAAACGAGTTGATATCAGATAATAACATTGACTTATTTTGTCTTACTGAAACCTGGCTGGGCCATGATGACTATGTTAGTCTAAATGAAGCCACTCCTCCCAGTCATATTAATACTCGAATTCCTAGAGGCTCAGGCCGAGGAGGAGGAGTTGCAGCCATCTTTGATGCAAGCCTGTTAATTATTCCTAAACCTAAATTAAATTATAACTCCTTTGAAAGTCTTGTTCTTAATCTTCAACATCCAAAATGGAAAACATTACAGCCAATTATATTCGTTGTTATTTACAGGGCTCCAGGTCCGTATTCTGAATTTTTATCTGAATTCTCAGAGTTTTTATCATGTTTAGTCCTTAAATCAGACAAAGTACTTATTGTAGGTGATTTTAATATCCATGTGGACGTTGACAGCAATAGCCTTACTACTGCTTTCAACTCATTACTGGATTCAATCGGTTTCAGTCAGAGTGTGCACAAGGCGACGCACTGTTTTAATCACACCCTCGACCTTGTGCTGGCATATGGTATTGAAATTGAGGATTTAATAATATTTCCGCAGAATTCGGTATTATCAGATCATTCTTTAATCACTTTTGAATTCTTACTACCTGACTATATTAAATTAGATAAAAGCTTCTACACCAGATGCCTATCTGACAGTGCTATAGCTAAATTTAAAGACGATATTCCAACAGCATTCAACTCTATGTCATGCCTTAACATAACAGAGGACCTCTATGTTAACCTCAGTCCCTCTCAAATTGATACATTTGTAGACGGTGCTACGACTTGCCTACGGACGACCTTAGACTCCGTTGCTCCCCTGAAAAAGAAGATGATGAAGCAAAGGAAATTAGCTCCTTGGTATAACTCCCAAACTCGCAAATTAAAACAAATCTCGCGAAACCTTGAATGTAAGTGGCGTTCCACAAAAGTGGAAGAATCCCGTTTGGATTGGCAAGAAAGTCTCAAAACCTATAAGAAGGCCCTAAGAAAGGCCAGATCAGACTATTACTCATCATTAATAGAAGAAAACAAGAACAACCCAAGGTTTCTGTTCAGCACTGTAGCCAGGCTGACAGATAGTCACAGCTCTACTGAGCCATCTATTCCTCTAGCTCTGAGTAGTGATGACTTTATGAGCTTCTTTAATGATAAAATTACAACAATTAGAGATAAAATCCGTCACCTTTTGCCCTCAACTTTTAACGGTTTACCTTTAAACGCAGAGTCGCTAGAAATAACGACTAGTCCTGACACATACTTAGACTGCTTTTATCCTATAGACCTTCAACAATTAATGTTAAAGATATCCTCAGCTAAACCATCTACCTGTCTCTTAGACCCCATCCCAACAAGATTACTCAAAGAAGTGTTACCCGTGGTAAACACTTCATTACTAGACATGATCAATATGTCCTTATTAACAGGTTATGTACCGCAGTCATTTAAAGTAGCTGTGATAAAACCTCTTCTGAAAAAACCCACCCTAGATCCTGAGGTCTTAGCAAACTATAGACCTATATCTAACCTTCCCTTTCTATCCAAGATCCTTGAGAAGGTGGTTGCTAATCAGTTATGTGATTTTCTACATAGCAATAGTTTATTTGATGACTTTCAATCAGGATTCAGAAAGCATCATAGCACAGAGACGGCACTGGTGAAAATTACTAACGACCTTTTAACTGCTGCAGACAAAGGACTTGTCTCCATTCTTGTTTTACTAGATCTTAGTGCTGCATTTGACACTATTGACCATTCAATCCTGTTACAGAGATTGGAACACTTGGTTGGCATTAAAGGAATCGCACTAAGCTGGTTTAAGTCTTATTTCTCCGAGCGATCTCAATTTGTTAATGTTAATGATAAATCCTCCAAGTACGTTAAAGTTAGCCATGGGGTTCCTCAAGGCTCAGTGCTTGGACCAGTTCTTTTCTCCCTATATATGCTTCCTCTAGGCAATATTATTAGGAAACACTCAATTAACTTTCACTGTTATGCAGAGGACACCCAATTATACTTGTCAATCAAGCCAGACGAAACCAGTCAGCTAGCAAAATTTCAAGCGTGCATTAAAGATATAAAATCCTGGATGACATATAATTTTCTGATGTTAAACCCTAACAAAACTTTTGTACTGAAATTATTGTACTGGGACATAAACACCTCAGAACTTCATTATCTAAAGACATAGCTACTCTGGATGGTATTGCTCTGGCCTCCAGCACTACTGTCAGAAATTTAGGAGTTATTTTTGATCAGGATATATCCTTTAAAGCCAATCTAAAACAAACCTCAAGAACAGCATTTTTTCATCTTCGTAACATTGCCAAAATTAGGAACATCCTGTCTCAAAACGACGCTGAAAAACTAGTTCATGCATTTGTTACGTCTAGGCTGGACTATTGTAATTCCCTACTGTCAGGTTGCTCAAATAAGTCCCTTAAGACTCTCCAGCTGATCCAGAATGCTGCAGCGCGTGTTCTCACAAGAACTAAGAAAAGAGATCATATCTCTCCTGTATTAGCTTCTCTGCACTGGCTTCCTGTAAAATACAGGATTGAGTTTAAAATCCTTCTCTTGACCTACAAAGCTCTAAATGGTCTAGCACCATCATATCTAGAAGAGCTCCTAATACCCTATTGTCCCACTAGAGCACTGCGCTCCCAGAATGCAGAGTTACTGGTGGTACCTAGAGTCTCTAAAAGTAGAATGGGAGCCAGAGCCTTCAGTTATCAGGCTCCTCTCCTATGGAACCAGCTCCCGATCTGGGTTCGGGGGGCAGAAACTGTAATCGCTTTCAAGAATGAACTTAAAACTCTTCTATTTGATAAAGCTTATAGTTAGGGAGTGAGGAGTTGCAGTGTTCACCTAACTGGCCCAACTGCTTCTCTTCATAATTGTTAGATTAATAATACATAACAAAGTAGAGGGAGGCAGGCCAGCCAAGCCCGATCCGGCAGGGGGAAAGTTCTAAGCCCGAAAAAGCTACCTCTCCTTATGAACTGTCTCTCTTAGTTACGCTGTTATAGTTACGCTGTTATAGTTCTAGACTGCCGGGGGACTTCCTTCCTTTGAGACACTGAGCTGCTCCCTCCTCTCCCTCTCTATTACTATTACTATTACTATTTAAGTGTATCCCGTCCCGGAAATGCTAGTTACTAATCCTAGCTTCTGGGGAGTTTCCCCGAGTCCTTATGTTTTTTTCCCCCAGCGTATTTCCTTGGAGAACGTTGGCACCAAGATCCTGGTTCCAGCTGTCGCCGTGGTCCTGCTGCACTCCTTGCTGAGCTCAACGGTGCCCTGCTGCGTCCTGCTGAACCCTGCAGCTTCCTGCTGAACCCTGCAGCTTCCTGCTGAACCCTGCAGCTTCCCGCTACATCCAGTCACTGTTCCATTATTAATGTGACTATTATCGCCACTGTTCATCACACCCCCAACCGGCCCGTCAGTCACCGCCTACCAAGAGCCTGGGTCTGTCCGAGGTTTCTTCCCAAGAGGGAGTTTTTCCTCGCCACTGTCACACTGCTTGCTCTTGAGGGAATTACTGTAATTGTTGGAATTGTTGGTTGCTTTGTAAATTATAGAGTGTGGTCTAGACCTACTCTATCTGTAAAGTGTCTCGAGATAACCTATGTTATGATTTGATACTATAAATAAAATTGAATTGAATTGAATTGAATTGAATTGAATAAATAAGACAGAGAGTCGTTCCTCCTCTGGTGATAGAGACCCTGCTCTCCCCCCCTCTGTTGGCTCAGAGCTCCACAGCCCTAGTCCACAGGTACTGATTAGTTTAGCACCAAGAGTTACAGAGACAGATTCTCCTCTTGGTGATGAGAGAGACAACAACATGTGAAGTTACAGAGACAGATTCTCCTCTTGGTGATGAGAGAGAGAACAACATGTGAAGTTATAGAGACAGATTCTCCTCTTGGTGATGAGAGAGAGAACAACATGTGAAGTTATAGAGACAGATTCTCCTCTTGGTGATGAAAGAGAACAACATGTGAAGTTATAGAGACAGATTCTCCTCTTGGTGATGAGAGAGAACAACATGTGAAGTTATAGAGACAGATTCTCCTCTTGGTGATGAGAGAGAACAACATGTGAAGTTATAGAGACAGATTCTCCTCTAGGTGATGAGAGAGAGAACAACATGTGAAGTTATAGAGACAGATTCTCCTCTTGGTGATGAGAGAGAGAACATGTGAAGTTATAGAGACAGATTCTCCTCTAGGTGATGAGAGAGAGAACAACATGTGAAGATATAGAGACAGATTCTCCTCTAGGTGATGAGAGAGAACAACATGTGAAGTTATAGAGACAGATTCTCCTCTTGGTGATGAGAGAGAACAACATGTGAAGTTATAGAGACAGATTCTCGTCTAGGTGATGAGAGAGAACAACATGTGAAGTTATAGAGACAGATTCTCCTCTTGGTGATGAGAGAGAGAACAACATGTGAAGTTATAGAGACAGATTCTCCTCTTGGTGATGAGAGAGAACAACATGTGATGTTATAGAGACAGATTCTCCTCTTGGTGATGAGAGAGAGAACAACATGTGAAGTTATAGAGACAGATTCTCCTCTAGGTGATGAGAGAGAACAACATGTGAAGTTATAGAGACAGATTCTCCTCTTGGTGATGAGAGAGAGAACAACATGTGAAGTTATAGAGACAGATTCTCCTCTTGGTGATGAGAGAGAACAACATGTGAAGTTATAGAGACAGATTCTCCTCTAGGTGATGAGAGAGAGAACAACATGTGAAGTTATAGAGACAGATTCTCCTCTTGGTGATGAGAGAGAACAACATGTGAAGTTATAGAGACAGATTCTCCTCTAGGTGATGAGAGAGAACAACATGTGAAGTTATAGAGACAGATTCTCGTCTAGGTGATGAGAGAGAACAACATGTGAAGTTATAGAGACAGATTCTCCTCTAGGTGATGAGAGAGAACAACATGTGAAGTTATAGAGACAGATTCTCCTCTAGGTGATGAGAGAGAACAACATGTGAAGTTATAGAGACAGATTCTCCTCTTGGTGATGAGAGAGAGAACAACATGTGAAGTTATAGAGACAGATTCTCCTCTAGGTGATGAGAGAGAACAACATGTGAAGTTATAGAGACAGATTCTCCTCTAGGTGATGAGAGAGAACAACATGTGATGTTATAGAGACAGATTCTCCTCTTGGTGATGAGAGAGAACAACATGTGAAGTTATAGAGACAGATTCTCCTCTAGGTGATGAGAGAGAGAACAACATGTGAAGTTATAGAGACAGATTCTCCTCTTGGTGATGAGAGAGAGAACAACATGTGATGTTATAGAGACAGATTCTCCTCTAGGTGATGAAAGAGAACAACATGTGAAGTTATAGAGACAGATTCTCCTCTTGGTGATGAGAGAGAACAACATGTGATGTTATAGAGACAGATTCTCCTCTAGGTGATGAGAGAGAACAACATGTGAAGTTATAGAGACAGATTCTCCTCTTGGTGATGAGAGAGAACAACATGTGAAGTTATAGAGACAGATTCTCCTCTTGGGGATGAGAGAGAACAACATGTGAAGTTATAGAGACAGATTCTCCTCTTGGTGATGAGAGAGAGAAAAACATGTGAAGTTATAGAGACAGATTCTCCTCTTGGTGATGAGAGAGAACAACATGTGAAGTTATAGAGACAGATTCTCCTCTTGGTGATGAGAGAGAGAACAACATGTGATGTTATAGAGACAGATTCTCCTCTAGGTGATGAAAGAGAACAACATGTGAAGTTATAGAGACAGATTCTCCTCTTGGTGATGAGAGAGAACAACATGTGATGTTATAGAGACAGATTCTCCTCTAGGTGATGAGAGAGAGAACAACATGTGAAGTTATAGAGACAGATTCTCCTCTTGGTGATGAGAGAGAACAACATGTGAAGTTATAGAGACAGATTCTCCTCTTGGGGATGAGAGAGAACAACATGTGAAGTTATAGAGACAGATTCTCCTCTTGGTGATGAGAGAGAGAAAAACATGTGAAGTTATAGAGACAGATTCTCCTCTTGGTGATGAGAGAGAACAACATGTGATGTTATAGAGACAGATTCTCCTCTAGGTGATGAGAGAGAGAACAACATGTGAAGTTATAGAGACAGATTCTCCTCTTGGTGATGAGAGAGAACAACATGTGAAGTTATAGAGACAGATTCTCCTCTTGGTGATGAGAGAGAGAACAACATGTGAAGTTATAGAGACAGATTCTCCTCTAGGTAATGAGAGAGAACAACATGTGATGTTATAGAGACAGATTCTCCTCTAGGTGATGAGAGAGAGAACAACATGTGATGTTATAGAGACAGATTCTCCTCTAGGTGATGAGAGAGAGAACAACATGTGAAGTTATAGAGACAGATTCTCCTCTTGGTGATGAGAGAGAGAACAACATGTGAAGTTATAGAGACAGATTCTCCTCTTGGTGATGAGAGAGAGAACATGTGAAGTTATAGAGACAGATTCTCCTCTAGGTGATGAGAGAGAGAACAACATGTGAAGTTATAGAGACAGATTCTCCTCTTGGTGATGAGAGAGAACAACATGTGAAGTTGTAGAGACAGATTCTCCTCTAGGTGATGAGAGAGAACAACATGTGAAGTTATAGAGACAGATTCTCCTCTAGGTGATGAGAGAGAACAACATGTGATGTTATAGAGACAGATTCTCCTCTTGGTGATGAGAGAGAACAACATGTGAAGTTATAGAGACAGATTCTCCTCTAGGTGATGAGAGAGAACAACATGTGAAGTTATAGAGACAGATTCTCCTCTTGGTGATGAAAGAGAACAACATGTGAAGTTATAGAGACAGATTCTCCTCTAGGTGATGAGAGAGAACAACATGTGATGTTATAGAGACAGATTCTCCTCTTGGTGATGAGAGAGAACAACATGTGAAGTTATAGAGACAGATTCTCCTCTAGGTGATGAAAGAGAGAGAACAACATGTGAAGTTATAGAGACAGATTCTCCTCTAGGTGATGAGAGAGAACAACATGTGAAGTTATAGAGACAGATTCTCCTCTTGGTGATGAGAGAGAACAACATGTGATGTTATAGAGACAGATTCTCCTCTTGGTGATGAGAGAGAACAACATGTGATGTTATAGAGACAGATTCTCCTCTTGGGGATGAGAGAGAACAACATGTGAAGTTATAGAGACAGATTCTCCTCTTGGTGATGAGAGAGAACAACATGTGATGTTATAGAGACAGATTCTCCTCTTGGTGATGAGAGAGAGAACAACATGTGAAGTTATAGAGACAGATTCTCCTCTTGGTGATGAGAGAGAACAACATGTGAAGTTATAGAGACAGATTCTCCTCTTGGGGATGAGAGAGAACAACATGTGAAGTTATAGAGACAGATTCTCCTCTTGGGGATGAGAGAGAACAACATGTGAAGTTATAGAGACAGATTCTCCTCTTGGTGATGAGAGAGAGAAAAAACATGTGAACTTATAGAGACAGATTCTCCTCTTGGTGATGAGAGAGAACAACATGTGATGTTATAGAGACAGAGTCTCCTCTTGGTGATGAGAGAGAACAACATGTGATGTTATAGAGACAGATTCTCCTCTAGGTGATGAGAGAGAGAACAACATGTGAAGTTATAGAGACAGATTCTCCTCTTGGTGATGAGAGAGAACAACATGTGAAGTTATAGAGACAGATTCTCCTCTTGGGGATGAGAGAGAACAACATGTGAAGTTATAGAGACAGATTCTCCTCTTGGTGATGAGAGAGAACAACATGTGATGTTATAGAGACAGATTCTCCTCTAGGTGATGAGAGAGAGAACAACATGTGAAGTTATAGAGACAGATTCTCCTCTAGGTGATGAGAGAGAGAACAACATGTGAAGTTATAGAGACAGATTCTCCTCTTGGTGATGAGAGAGAACAACATGTGAAGTTATAGAGACAGATTCTCCTCTTGGTGATGAGAGAGAGAACAACATGTGAAGATATAGAGACAGATTCTCCTCTAGGTGATGAGAGAGAACAACATGTGAAGTTATAGAGACAGATTCTCCTCTTGGTGATGAGAGAGAACAACATGTGAAGTTATAGAGACAGATTCTCCTCTTGGTGATGAGAGAGAGAACAACATGTGAAGATATAGAGACAGATTCTCCTCTAGGTGATGAGAGAGAGAACAACATGTGAAGTTATAGAGACAGATTCTCCTCTAGGTGATGAGAGAGAGAACAACATGTGAAGTTATAGAGACAGATTCTCCTGTTGGTGATGAGAGAGAGAACAACATGTGAAGTTATAGAGACAGATTCTCCTCTTGGTGATGAGAGAGAGAACAACATGTGAAGTTATAGAGACAGATTCTCCTCTTGGTGATGAGAGAGAGAACAACATGTGAAGTTATAGAGACAGATTCTCCTCTAGGTGATGAGAGAGAACAACATGTGAAGTTACACTGTAAAAAAAAAAGTTATTTCACTGGAATTCACTGTATAATTTTACGGATTTTTTCTGTTTTTTCCACATTAAGTGTTAATGCCATAAAAATACAGAAAAATAATTTTATTTAAAAAAAAACCCAGTAAATTAAGGTTTAGTCTGTAAATTGATATAATGAGATAATATAGTTGTTTAACAGGATAATTCCATTGCTTTATGGTCTTGAAAGTTAAATTACATTGAATTTTATGTAAAAAGACGAAAAAAAACCATAATTTTAGGGTGTGTAAAATTGAGGCATCTTTCTATTTTTTTACAGTTAAACCTTAAATTTAATGTAAAAAACGTAAAAAAACAATCGTTAAAAAACGGTAAAAAGTCAGGCAGCAAAAGTTGCCAAACACTTACCGTGAAATGACAGTAAAAAACCTTATGTTATTCTACGAAGAATTTCTTTTTAAAATACAGATATTTACTGTACATTTTCTGTATTTTCACAGTCCAACTACTGTAGAATTAAAAATAATTTTAATCAAAAAACATATTTAGAATGTCAAACAAATGTATAAATCTGTACAAACACTGGAAAAATATTGCAAAAATACCTTAAAATTACATAATTTAAATGAAAACTGCTGTTTTCATACGGTTTTCTTTGGTAAATTCACAAGATTATCCAATCCATCCACAAGAACTCTGTTTTAAAGTACAGATTTCTGGATTTAAAACACACAAAAATCATGTCAAATTAATGTAAAATTACCCTATTTGACAGCCCATTAATAGTATCTTAAAAGCTTTAGGCATTTATTTTACATGATTATCCAATCAATTTACAGTAAATTCCTGTTTAATACTGTTTTTCTACAGTACAAAAAACAATATGTGATAATAACTTGCAGAACCATTATTTTATAGTCATTACTTTATATAAATTATTTATCAGAAATTACAATCAACTCTTCAATATGTCTACAGGCTTTTCCCCGTAAATGTATAAGGGTTTACTTGATAAACATTATTGTATAGTGTTAAAAAGAAACTATATATATATATATATATATATATATATATATATATATATATATATATATATATAATATTTACAATTATCTATCCAATATATGAATCAGAGACTCTAGTACTGAGACAGGTAGTACCAGCCATACCCGTTTAATGCATTGAATGAGACTGACATGAACCCTCACTGCATGGCCTCAACAACTCCACAGCAAAAACCTATAAGCAATTGCTCTCAATTATAGTTGGATCAATGTAATTATATTAGAAACTACACTACTGTAATATTTTGCAAGCATATTTATGGTAATACAAACACTAAAACAACTTGGCAGCACACAAGCTTAAAAAGCTGTACTGTACCAAATCACCACTGGGGCCAATGCGGACAAAGATGCTGTATTTAGATCTGTCTTTGTAATAATAAACATTCTTTCACCTAAATATTTGTGGAAACAAAGCCATAGCTTAAGTTATGGGAATGCATAAGAGACAAGAGTCAACCTAAACTACAAGCCTTGGATGTACATGATGTCTATTTTAGTCCGAGTCTGGGATATGCTCATCACTATATAATCATGTTTTGGTCTGGCGAATTAGTTGACAAAAGAATCGTGCAGCCACAGTTCACATCACATAGGCCCACAACCCTATAGGCCTACAGGATGACGATACAGTACACAGAGAGCCAGGCAGCCTTCAGCCTGGGTAAGGCCGGTTACACACTGCACGCGTCGCGCGAGCGTGTCAGCCGCGTGGCGTGTCCGTTTATATTTCGGCTCCCATGTTAACAGGTTAGAGCTTACACACTGCCGGCGTGAGACGCGCGTCTCAGGCGCGTCTCGAGCCGCGTCTGAGACGCGTGCCTGCTAGAAATAGAACCGACGCCTATTTTTCACGCGAGACGCGAGCGTTTTGGAAGCGTTTCCAGGCAAAATAGAATACGAAAATATGTTTATATGTCATTTAGACACGGATGCATATTAATAAATGACATCTTGATGTTTGAAAGTCTGGTTTTGACATCAATGTAGATATAAATGTAATACAAAATTTCAGAGAAAATATTTTCAAATGTTGCACTGGTCATACAGAATGAAATATTCTGTAACATATTTTGCAGTCAATACTGCCGATGTTGTCTTGCTTTAATCAAATCAGTAGGCTATATATAAAGGGTAGTAGGATAGGCTACGATAACAACGTGAGTGACGGTCCAACATCAGATGTATAGGCTCTTTACAGCTACACAGACAGGCCACTTACCCATTTTTCAGAGTTTGAATCTGTCGGCACTATGTCCCGAGATCAGCCCTCCCTGTACTTAGCAGCAGGAGCAGCGCCGCGTCAGACACGCTTCTGGTGTGGAGGACACAGAAAAATCCACGCAGCTGACACGCAGCTGAGACGCAACAGAAACGCCACGCTCGCGAGACGCGTGTGTAACCGGCCTAAGCCTACATCTTCACCATCCTAATATTTTCTGGGGCATCTGATGTTCTTGCCTCATTTCACTTCTGTGGAGGCCATGGGCCTATTTCAGATTCATGGCCCAACATCTTTTTCCATTGACTGCTTACTGATGTCTGTGGGGATGTCTTATACTGTGTCCACTCTGGCTTTTGATGTTTGTTCCTGTCTATGTCATACAAACAGCTCAGAACAAGAGCTTCCCTCTTACGTCAGGTAGAATGAATATTCATGCATGTCCGGTACCTTAAATGCCTCACCAAGACCTTGGTGATCTGACCACCCCTGCCTCTGAAATTACACTACAATTTCCATTGAATTGCAATGGTTACACAGGCATTGATGCACATATTGGGCAATGTGTGTTTCATTTGTAACAAATGGATTGCCTGTGCCACAGCTATGCTACACTTTTATAGTGTATAGTATATAGTATATAGTATAAGGGGTAAGAAATCAATATAAATGCACACCAATACCTCAAATATGTACCTGCTTGCCTAACTTGCACACCACCTAACCTAACTTGTTCCGCTAGTTCCAACCCTCATACAGTTTAATTCAACCCTGCGTTGATACGCCACAACAGACACAATAGAGCCATACGTGTAATGTCAGATGTTGCTTGATATGGTCCTATACCTGTAATTTAATGTAACAATAAAGGAATCTTGAATTGTGTGCGGCTGCCCATTTAAAGTGTGTCCCCTCTTATGAAAGTCATGCCTCCCGACAAACCGTATGGACATCTGCAACATTGTGCTTATTTGAGAAATTATCTGTGATTTAATTTCAAAACTGAAGGAGTAGGCTTTTCATAAAAGGCTGTTATGAATGTCATGAAAATAAGCAATTCAGATATTTTGGGAAGTTTTTACTGTTTTTCCCAATTCCCCACAGTCAGAAACTAATATGCAGACCTCTTTTTTACGTATTTGGTGTACTTCAAATAGAATATGTAGCATACATGTTCTTTTCCTTATGAAGTTAAAATTGTTGTTAAAACAATTTTCTCTTAATATTAAGACCCAAAGTGAGTCACAGTGTTCAATAAAATAAAAGCTTTACATTGGTATGGTATATATATATATATTTTTTTTTAATTTAGCAATACATGCAATGTGTGAAAGACTGGGAAGGGATGCTAGGGCTCAACAGTTTAACCAAGGCTTCTAGCATCAACGTGAACATTGATAATCTGGACGTGAAGCGATGACCTTAAAATGCTTGATCAAACAGAAATGTAAACAGAAATTGTCTCTCTTTAGTCTATGTGCTTCAGATATCAAGAAAGTGCGCGCAGATTCAAATAATTGAATGTTGCACAATCATTGGATGAATCATACTGGGCGGAGACGATCTTGACCAATGATATTGTTTGACTTCATGGGGGGGCTGTGCTAACGTCTAACTCGTCTTGACGCAGAGACATTGTGGATAATAACGTATTGCTGCAGGAGTCAGGACTTTTCCACGGTGATTCACATTCAGCTTTCACTTAAGGTAAAGTAATACTTTTCTTTTTATTTACATGCAGTTTCCTCACGAGATTTCAACTGGACACAAGTTAAGATAACACTTAACTTGCCGTTAATGTGCCTACATAAGACTGTCCTTATGTAACTTTAGCCTTGAATGTGAACCATGCATCAATCATAATGTTAGCTAGCTAGCTAAATATATAACAGTTAACTAGCTAGCTAGCTACATTATATTTGTCAGTTGACTATACCTATGAGTTGACTAACGCTAACATTAATTTAGTAACATCAACGTTCCATGTTTAACTTAAGTTCCTATTTTCTCGTGCAAACACAGACCTTACAAAGACAGGTGGCAGTTATCTTAGTAGCTAACGTTAATTTGCTAAGTAACGTAAGGTTAGTAGTAGACTGTTTAGCAGGTCAGCTTGATTCGTGGGTACTAACTAGTAATTGAGGAAACGTTATAACGCTCCGTTGCTCCTAACGCTAGGTAGTTAACATCACTGTTTATAACCGGAAAACCGCCGTTTAACGTTACCAGGTTATGCCTCAATTTTCAATAAAATATCTATCTTAGCTGACTAACTTTACGTTGGTTCTACTTTATGAACAGTGAACCACATGTTGTAATTAACAATTGACCCCTGCTTCATTTAAGATTTACAAGTGTAACAAGTTACAACATGACATTAAACGGAGAGTCTGCTTTGTGGACCACAACATCTTAATTTGAATGTGATCGTTATTTTCACTCATGATTCAGTGTGTCCAAATTAACATTATCATTCTGTCTTTCCATTCTCGCTTTCCACATAAAAATAAATGGACAGGGAATTTAACAAACTGAGAAATAAGATATACTGTAGGCTACCTGCTCTATTTATAAGTGTTTCTCCCTCCAGACAATTGCACTTAGTCTGTAATAAAATATGTATTTTAAGTTTCATTTTTGCTGTAAATCTAAATAAATAAATAGCTGGTGATCAATGCTGGGAAGCCTCCACAAATAAATCTGTAAAAATGTATAGTACTATTACAGTCATTTTTAAATCTCACCCTAATTCTTTAATCCCTGTTTAGGCAAGATGGAAGAAAGGAGGATACCAAGATAAGAAGATCAAAGAGATACAGAAAGCTAAAGTAAATAGATGTTCACCATACAGTATCACATGTTATCATCTGTACCATACCACATCTTTCTCACCCATGTTATGGCTCTTATTCTGTGTTCAGTTTGACAAGGGTCAACAGGCCAGATAGCTGTCCCACAGCCAGCCTGAGAACCTGCTTTACTGTCTGAATAGCCTGGGTGAAGACTTGTGCATCAGATGGCTGAGAAAAGGATAGCCCAGAGCAAGAGGGAGCCCAGCAGAGGCTAAGAAGGAGGCAGCAAAGGAGTTCACAAACCCACATACAGCTGAAGGAGGTACCGAATGACATGCGGGGTCCATTTCAGAAAGCAGGTTTAGTGAAAACTCTGAGTTTGCTAACCCTGAGATGAGGGTAATTCTGGGTTTTCCGTTTCAGAAAGAGGGGTAACTTAACCTCGGACTCTGAACCTAGCCTGGTCGGGAGCAGGTTTTCTCCTTTCAGTCTCCTCCCTCTGACACAGTGCTCTTTCATGTCATCATTCATTTATCAGTCTTAATCAGGCGCATTTTAGCACAGGTTGTTACCTGAATGAATAAAAAAACAGGGTTGGTTTATTAACCATGTTAGGCAGACTATGAAACGTTTTTTTCTCGAACATGGCATTTCCTTTTGTCGATGATCCCGTTGATGAAGAAGCTGTATTACTTCGCAGGGAGTTAAACATACGTCTGGAGATGATATTGAAACCCCAACATTTTAATTTTTAGATAACTTCCTATTTGAGCGCTATCATTTTTCTTCCCAGTCTATCAGTTATGTAGCCTACCTAACCTTAGCCATCCTCGTATCACTAACGTCTCCTATCGTTGACATGCCCTACATTCCAGCACATTTTTTTGTGTTACATTGCATTTGTTTTTTTTACTTGTTTTATTTAAAGTAAACAACATGCATTAATGGTAAAAGTATGTAAATATATTGGAGAGTTGCCTTCTATAACTATAAATGAATGTTTATTTAAAGTAAACAAAATAAATGAATGGTAAAAGTATGTAGATATATTGGAAAGTTGCTTGTAAATACTCTCAAATATTGTTTACATAAAGTACTGACTATTATTACAATGTTTCTGGAAGGTATTATCCCATTATCTTCTCTTTTTTGTACAGTAAAAAAACAGTATTAAACAGGAATTTACCGTAAATAGATTGGATAATCATAAAATAAACGCCTAAAGGAGAGTATTTGAAAGTCATTTTACATCATTTTTGTGTGTTTTACATCCAGAAATCTGTACTTTAACAGGGAGTTTCTTGTGGATGGATTGGATAAGCTTGTGAATTTACCAACGAAAACCGTATGAAAACAGCAGTTTTCATTTAAATTATGTAATTTTAAGGTATTTTTGCAATATTTTTTTAGTTTTGATAAAGATTTATACATTTGTTTAACATTCTAGAAATGTTTTATAACAAGAATTTGTTTTAATTCTACAATAGGTAGACTGTAAAAATACGGAAAATATTTACAGGAAATTTCTGTATTTAAAAAAAGAATTTTCCTGTAAAATAATGTAAGGTTTTTTACTGTAATTTGACGGTAAGTGTTTGGCAACTTTGCTGCCAGACTTTTTACCGTTTTTTTACGTGTTTTTTTTTTACAGTGTAGAGACAGATTCTCTTCTAGGTGATGAGAGAGAGAACAACATGTGAAGTTATAGAGACAGATTCTCCTCTAGGTGATGAGAGAGAACAACATGTGAAGTTATAGAGACAGATTCTCCTCTAGGTGATGAGAGAGAACAACATGTGAAGTTATAGAGACAGATTCTCCTCTAGGTAATGAGAGAGAACAACATGTGAAGTTATAGAGACAGATTCTCCTCTTGATGATGAGAGAGAGAACAACATGTGAAGTTATAGAGACAGATTCTCCTCTTGGTGATGAGAGAGAACAACATGTGAAGTTATAGAGACAGATTCTCCTCTAGGTGATGAGAGAGAGAACAACATGTGAAGATATAGAGACAGATTCTCCTCTTGATGATGAGAGAGAACAACATGTGAAGTTATAGAGACAGATTCTCCTCTTGGTGATGAGAGAGAACAACATGTGAAGTTATAGAGACAGATTCTCCTCTAGGTGATGAGAGAGAGAACAACATGTGAAGATATAGAGACAGATTCTCCTCTAGGTGATGAGAGAGAGAACAACATGTGAAGATATAGAGACAGATTCTCCTCTTGGTGATGAGAGAGAGAACAACATGTGAAGATATAGAGACAGATTCTCCTCTTGGTGATGAGAGAGAGAACAACATGTGAAGTTATAGAGACAGATTCTCCTCTAGGTGATGAGAGAGAACAACATGTGAAGTTATAGAGACAGATTCTCCTCTAGGTGATGAGAGAGAACAACATGTGAAGTTATAGAGACAGATTCTCCTCTAGGTGATGAGAGAGAGAACAACATGTGAAGTTATAGAGACAGATTCTCCTCTTGGTGATGAGAGAGAGAACAACATGTGATGTTATAGAGACAGATTCTCCTCTTGGTGATGAGAGAGAACAACATGTGAAGTTATAGAGACAGATTCTCCTCTAGGTGATGAAAGAGAACAACATGTGATGTTATAGAGACAGATTCTCCTCTTGGTGATGAAAGAGAACAACATGTGAAGTTATAGAGACAGATTCTCCTCTTGGTGATGAGAGAGAGAACAACATGTGAAGTTATAGAGACAGATTCTCCTCTAGGTGATGAGAGAGAACAACATGTGAAGTTATAGAGACAGATTCTCCTCTAGGTGATGAAAGAGAACAACATGTGAAGTTATAGAGACAGATTCTCCTCTTGGTGATGAGAGAGAACAACATGTGAAGTTATAGAGACAGATTCTCCTCTAGGTGATGAAAGAGAACAACATGTGAAGTTATAGAGACAGATTCTCCTCTTGGTGATGAGAGAGAGAACAACATGTGAAGTTATAGAGACAGATTCTCCTCTTGGTGATGAGAGAGAACAACATGTGATGTTATAGAGACAGATTCTCCTCTTGGTGATGAGAGAGAGAACAACATGTGAAGTTATAGAGACAGATTCTCCTCTTGGTGATGAGAGAGAGAACAACATGTGAAGTTATAGAGACAGATTCTCCTCTTGGTGATGAGAGAGAACAACATGTGAAGTTATAGAGACAGATTCTCCTCTTGGTGATGAGAGAGAACAACATGTGAAGTTATAGAGACAGATTCTCCTCTAGGTGATGAGAGAGAACAACATGTGATGTTATAGAGACAGATTCTCCTCTTGGTGATGAGAGAGAGAACAACATGTGAAGTTATAGAGACAGATTCTCCTCTAGGTGATGAAAGAGAACAACATGTGAAGTTATAGAGACAGATTCTCCTCTTGGTGATGAGAGAGAGAACAACATGTGAAGTTATAGAGACAGATTCTCCTCTAGGTGATGAGAGAGAACAACATGTGAAGTTATAGAGACAGATTCTCGTCTAGGTAATGAGAGAGAACAACATGTGATGTTATAGAGACAGATTCTCCTCTTGGTGATGAGAGAGAGAACAACATGTGAAGTTATAGAGACAGATTCTCCTCTAGGTGATGAGAGAGAACAACATGTGAAGTTATAGAGACAGATTCTCCTCTAGGTAATGAGAGAGAACAACATGTGAAGTTGCAGTGATAGATTAGAGAGGTTGTAATCACGGAGTTGTGGTTGAGATGGAAAATGAACCAGAGTAAATAAAAAATAAATGTTGCATTACAAGTGTGCAGCTGTCATTGTGTTCATGTAAATATCAATCTACACATTAGTGAATATTGTTTCTGTGACTTCACATTCAGAAAACAGGTGTGTGAATATTTTCTGCAGGTGCAAATTTTAACATAAAAGTTCTGATTTTTTGTTCTCAAAGTTCTCACATTGTATTCTACAAGCTCTCACCTTTTGTCTATCTGCCTGTCTGCCTGCCATGCCTGCCTGTCTGCCTGCCTGTCTGTCTGTCTGTCTGCCATGCCTGTCTTACCATCTGAGTAAAACAGTACACACCGTGATGGGGAAGTAGTCTCTGTAATGTTTCCAGATGTTGCAGCTGCCTGTCTGCCTGCCTGTCTGCCTGTCTGTCTGCCTGTCTTACCGTAATGGGGAAGTAGTCTCTAATGTTTCCAGATGTTCCAGCTGCCTGTCTGTCTGTCTGTCTGTCTGTCTTACCGTGATGGGGAAGTAGTCTCTGTAATGTTTCCAGATGTTCCAGCTGTCTGTCTGTCTGTCTGCCTGTCTTACCGTGATGGGGAAGTAGTCTCTGTAATGTTTCCAGATGTTCCAGCTGCCTGTCTGTCTGTCTGTCTGTCTGTCTGTCTGTCTGTCTGTCTTACCGTGATGGGGAAGTAGTCTCTGTAATGTTTCCAGATGTTCCAGCTGCGGACCCAGTGGGACCTCCGACCCCCGGAGCTGGGCGTGTCCCCGTCCAGCCACAGCCAACCAGCATACAGCACGGCCGCCATCCACCAATCAGAGAGAGCCAGAAGGACGAAGGCCGCTAGACAGCACTGGGCTGAGAGACAGACAGGCAGATAGACAGTTTAGTGAGAGAGACATGCAGGCAGGCAGACAGACAGACAAAGAAACCGAGAAACACACAGACAGCTATAATCTGTCAGATATAAACATTAAGGGTCCTAAACTGAACCTGCAGCACAAAGCCTGACCCGAGTCTCTCTGATAGTTTAGACCGACCCAGAGGTCAGTTTCCTGTTCAGCACCCACGTCATTTAAACAGCAAATACACCTGCACCCATCTGGGGCCCATGGTCTCACAGGGAGGTGTGTTCAGGTGCATTCTGGTCTCACAGGGAGGGGTGTTCAGGTGCATTCTGGTCTCACAGGGAGGGGTGTTCAGGTGCATTCTGGTCTCACAGGGAGGGGTGTTCAGGTGCATTCTGGTCTTACAGGGAGGGGTGTTCAGGTGCATTCTGGTCTCACAGGGAGGTGGGTTCAGGTGCATTCTGGTCTTACAGGGAGGTGGGTTCAGGTGCATTCTGGTCTCACAGGGAGGGGTGTTCAGGTGCATTCTGGTCTCACAGGGAGGGGTGTTCAGGTGCATTCTGGTCTTACAGGGAGGGGTGTTCAGGTGCATTCTGGTCTCACAGGGAGGTGTGTTCAGGTGTATTCTGGTCTCACAGGGAGGTGTGTTCAGGTGCATTCTGGTCTTCCAGGGAGGGGTGTTCAGGTGCATTCTGGTCTTACAGGGAGGTGTGTTCAGGTGCATTCTGGTCTTACAAAGAGGGGTGTTCAGGTGCATTCTGGTCTCACAGGGAGGTGTGTTCAGGTGCATTCTGGTCTTACAGGGAGGGGTGTTCAGGTGCATTCTGGTCTTACAGGGAGGGGTGTTCAGGTGCATTCTGGTCTTACAGGGAGGGGTGTTCAGGTGCATACTGGTCTTACAGGGAGGGGTGTTCAGGTGCATACTGGTCTTACAGGGAGGTGCGTTCAGGTGCATTCTGGGCGTGCTGGTCTTACAGGGAGGTGTGTTCAAGTGCATTCTGGTCTTACAGGGAGGTGTGTTCAGGTACATTCTGGGCGTGCTGGTCTTACAGGGAGGTGTGTTCAGGTGCATTCTGGTCTTACAGGAGGGTGTGTTCAGGTGCATTCTGGTCTTACAGGGAGGTGTGTTCAAGTGCATTCTGGTCTTACAGGAGGGTGTGTTCAGGTGCATTCTGGTCTTACAGGGAGGTGTGTTCAAGTGCATTCTGGTCTTACAGGGAGGTGTGTTCAGGTGCATTCTGGTCTTACAGGGAGGTGTGTTCAGGTGCATTCTGGTCTTACAGGGAGGTGTGTTCAGGTGCATTCTGGGAGTATTGCTATCTTGATGCAGTGGGAAGTGATCTCACCATTGACCAACAAAAACCTGGTCTAAAGTCAATAACGCAGCATTTCATTGTTATTTTAACAGAGCATTAGTAAAATGCTCCTATAGGCTCGGGCACAGCACGCACACACTATGCTTGTTAGACACACAGGGACACACACTATGCTTGTTACACACACAGGGACACACACTATGCTTGTTACACACACAGGGACACACACTATGCTTGTTAGACACACAGGGACACACACTATGCTTGTTAGACACACAGGGACACACACTATGCTTGTTACACACACAGGGACACACACTATGCTTGTTACACACACAGGGACACACACTATGCTTGTTAGACACACAGGGACACACACTATGCTTGTTACACACAGGGACAGCACACTATGCTTGTTACTATGCTTGTTACACACACAGGGACACACACTATGCTTGTTAGACACACAGGGACACACACTATGCTTGTTAGACACACAGGGACACACACTATGCTTGTTAGACACACAGGGACACACACTATGCTTGTTACACATACAGGGACACACACTATGCTTGTTAGACACACAGGGACACACACTATGCTTGTTACACATACAGGGACACACACTATGCTTGTTACACACACAGGGACACACACTATGCTTGTTACACACACAGGGACACACACTATGCTTGTTACACACACAGGGACACACACTATGCTTGTTAGACACACAGGGACACACACTATGCTTGTTAGACACACAGGGACACACACTATGCTTGTTAGACACACAGGGACACACACTATGCTTGTTAGACACACAGGGACACACACTATGCTTGTTAGACACACAGGGACACACACTATGCTTGTTAGACACACAGGGACACACACTATGCTTGTTAGACACACAGGGACACACACTATGCTTGTTACACACACACACACACACACACACACACACACACACACACACACACACACACACACACACACACACACACACACACACACAGGGACACACACTATTCTTGTTACACACACACACAGGGACGCACAGCAGCACACACACATGCAGAAGATTACATATAAAATATAACATCATAACATAATATAATAGCAGATCATCTCTCCTTCCTGCTCAGCAAATCCTCACTACAGGGCACCACAGACTGGACTAGGTCCTGGTCCCAGAGTCAGTAAATCCTCACTACAGGGCACATCACTACAGGGCACCACAGACTGGACTAGGTCCTGGTCCCAGAGTCAGTAAATCCTCACTACAGGGCACCACAGACTGGACCAGGTCCTGGTCCCAGAGTCAGTAAATCCTCACTACAGGGCACCACAGACTGGACTAGGTCCTGGTCCCAGAGTCAGTAAATCCTCACTACAGGGCACCACAGACTGGACCAGGTCCTGGTCCCAGAGTCAGTAATGTGGGACACAGGGCACCACAGACTGGACCAGGTCCTGGTCCCAGAGTCGTTGCTTAATCCTGGACCAGTTCCCAACATGTCAGTGTTTGATAAGAGCCATGTTGACCCAACACAGAGGTCAGTGTACTCAGTTACACAGTCATCACCGTGGAAACATCTGGAACTACTGGCCAATCAGGGCCCCTCATCTGGGGGTCAGTCAGACAGACAGGGGGTCAGTCAGACAGACAGACAGGGGGTCAGTCAGACAGACAGACAAACAAACAGGCAGAGAGACAGACAGACAGACAGACAGACGTTTTGGAGTGTTTCTGTTGATTGTTGTACTCTCAGGAAGTCACAATAAAGTTCATAATCACCTTTAACTTCTAATAATGAAGAAAGTTACTCTTAATATCAGATACTCTTAATATCAGACACTTAATATCAGATACTGTTAATATCAGACACTCTAAGACGTCATATTTTAACAGACTTTAACTTCTACCAAAGTCATTTTCACTTTTACTCTCTTTATTTCTGTCAGACAGACAGGTGTTCAGACACACAGACAGGCGTGCAGACACACAGACAGGCGTGCAGACACACAGACAGGCGTGCAGACACACAGACAGGTGTTCAGAAACACAGACAGGCGTGCAGACACATAGACAGGCTGCAGACACACAGACAGGCGTGCCGACACACAGACAGGCGTGCAGACACACAGACAGGCGTGCCGACACACAGGTGTATAGTACCTAAAGCCAGGAAGGAGAAGACCCACTGCAGCGTGGCGGCGGTCTGAAGTCTCCTCCGTAGCGGGATGTTCAGCGGGGCGAACTGCACCTTCATGCCTGCGGTCGCACTCCTTGGCCCGGCTTGAAGAGCTGCGACCTCCCGGTGTCTCCGCCTGGATGTCGGAGCTTCAATCTCGGTCTTTCTAAGAGACACGTAGAGAGAGTAAAGAGAGACTTTACCTGTCTGTGTCGCTCGCTCTCTGTCTGTCTGTCTGTCTGTCTCGCTGTCTGTGTGTGCAGAAAATAAAGAGTATCTCTCAGTTAATTAAATATAAACTTTGATCGAAACATTTCCTCTCTGACTCTCCGCTTTCCCCTAAACTTTACAAACATGCACACACTCCCTCTCGCACTGCGCATGCGTACCGGATCCTCCCTCCTGGGTGGAATCCTCTCGGCCAATAAGAGCTCATGACGACCCGTGTCGGGTGCGAGCCTGGAGTAAGGCGCGTTCACTGTCACGGAGTTACAAGCAGAGTTATTTTGAGAAGAATATAAATATGAATTTAACTAAACGTTCTAATGATGTGAATACACTAGATGCATCCATCAATTATTGATATTTAGAGACTGTGTTGGTGTGTTAGGACATCACATGGTTTCACATCAAACTCCGAGTTCACCCCGGTGAAGTTGGGAAAGTGCAGTCGTTGGGAAAGTGTCTGTGGTTCCAGCTAAAGATTTCATAAGATTTCATAAGATGTTAAAGATTTTAATGTACAGGAGTCACTCAGACACCAGTGCTCGGGAAACAGGGTCCAAGGTGAAAGAAAGATAGATAGATAGATAGATAGATAGATAGATAGATAGATAGATATATAGATAGATAGATAGATAGATAGATAGATAGATAGATAGATAGTAGATAGATAGATAGATAGATAGATAGATAGTAGATAGATAGATAGATAGATAGATAGATAGATAGATAGATAGATAGATAGTAGATAGATAGATAGATAGATAGATAGATAGATAGATAGATAGTAGATAGATAGATAGATAGATAGATAGATAGTAGATAGATAGATAGATAGATAGATAGTAGATAGATAGTAGATAGATAGATAGATAGTAGATAGATAGATAGATAGATAGTATATAGATAGATAGATAGATAGTAGATAGATAGATAGATAGATAGATAGATAGATAGATAGATAGATAGATAGATAGATAGATAGTAGATAGATAGATAGATAGATAGATAGTAGATAGATAGATAGATAGATAGATAGATAGATAGATAGTAGATAGATAGATAGATAGATAGGAGATAGATAGATAGATAGATAGATAGATAGTAGATAGATAGTAGATAGATAGATAGATAGATAGGAGATAGATAGATAGATAGATAGATAGATAGATAGATAGATAGATAGATAGATAGATAGATAGTAGATAGATAGATAGGAGATAGATAGATAGGAGATAGTAGATAGATAGTAGATAGATAGATAGTAGATAGTAGATAGATAGTAGATAGATAGATAGTAGATAGATAGATAGTAGATAGTAGATAGTAGATAGTAGATAGATAGTAGATAGATAGATAGTAGATAGATAGATAGGAGATAGTAGATAGATAGTAGATAGATAGATAGTAGATAGATAGATAGGAGATAGTAGATAGATAGTAGATAGATAGATAGTAGATAGTAGATAGATAGTAGATAGATAGATAGTAGATAGATAGATAGTAGATAGTAGATAGATAGATAGTAGATAGTAGATAGATAGATAGGAGATAGTAGATAGATAGTAGATAGATAGATAGTAGATAGATAGATAGGAGATAGTAGATAGATAGTAGATAGATAGATAGTAGATAGATAGATAGATAGGAGATAGATAGATAGATAGTAGATAGATAGATAGTAGATAGTAGATAGATAGTAGATAGATAGATAGGAGATAGATAGATAGATAGATAGATAGAGACCAGCATTACATATGAACAATATAAGAGAATAATGTAGACATTATCATAAACTATAGCAGTGCAAGGAAAAAGTTTAAATAAAGACAGCATTAAATATGGATATTATAAGCATTAAATATGGACATTATAAACATTAAATATGGACATTATAAACATAAAATATGGACATTATAAACATTAAATATGGACATTATAAGGGAATAAAGTAGACAGTAGATAGACACTAATCAACAGGGTTGAAGTGATAGGATTGAGTATGAAATAAGTCAAACAGTGTTATTTATGCAGGCTAAATTAGCACATATTTAATTAGACATTTGGCCTCATTTGCATAAGTAAACATATTAATTCAGAAATCTTGTAATAGAAGAGATGATTGTGTTAATGTCAGTAATCATGTGTCTGTTAGTTTAAACCTGTAGAGTGTCTACATTAACTTGGGCTGCACTGGTTTCACTGTGTTTCACTACTTTCCATGACATTATTACATTACATGTCATTTAGCTGACCCTTTTATCCAAAGCTACTTACAATTGCTATATATGTCAGAGGTAACACGCCTCTGGAGCAACCAGGGGTTAAGTGCCTTGCTCAGGGACACATTGGTTGATGTATCACAGTGGGAATTGAACTTGGCTCTCCCACACCAAAGGCATGCATCATATCCACTGCTCCATCACCACTTTCCACCACGAGGATTTCTTACAACTGGTTATGTGTTACAGAGGAGACTTCTATGAGACCAGATCTGTTAATAGAGATTCTGTTGCATTGTGTGTGTGTGTGTGTGTGTGTGTGTGTGTGTGTGTGTGTGTGTTGCTGTGAGGGACTATAAAAACTGAGTGATGTATAAACACACTATGACACACTCCAGATTGTATTGCAGTGATTCATTCCTCCACACGTCAAATACAACTAATACTGCAGTTACTAAATGTAAAATTACTTTGTGAGTCAACCCATAGTTCATTGAACGATAGTTCATGAACTCGTTCATATTTTGGGTGAACGTAAACTGAACGTACTGTATTACTGCCTGATGAATGTTACCGTGACCTGAACGTACCGTATTACTGCCTGATGAACGTTACCGTGAACTGAACGTACTGTATTACTGCCTGATGAACGTTAATGTGAACTCCTTCATTCTGGTGTCTGTGAACGCCACGCTCTCTCAGTTTAACTTCGTCCAATAGGGAGCCAGATTTCTATAGAGCCTTCCAGGCCAAAACCAGGGCTAAAACACACCGTCAACAGGCCTTCATATGTAGCGGAAAAAATACCCAATCTGGTAACACAAGCCACTAGTGTCTCACCACCACATGGGTCATCCAATCAGGAAGCAGCGTGGAGGCTTCGTATGATCATTTAAACACGTTTGATGACGAGGTCGCTGAGGATGGAAAAATCTGACATTTCTGGGGAGACTTTGGCCGCCGGCTTTAAAAATGAAACTCTGCACTTCAGTCCCATCCACAAACACACACACACACACACACACACACACACACACATATATACAGACAAACACACACACAAACACATCCACAGCAAACCTGAAACGGCATGTTGAACTGGTTGGATATGAAGATGAAATCTGATGCATAGTTTCAGTGTTAAAACTCATAAAATAATTGCTGTCTGTGGTTCTATATTTGGGCTGTGGCAATACTTTTGAAAAATAAAAGCTTGCAGCAACATATGGAAAATAAGAACTGTGAACTAAGTTCAACATGTTGAAGTATGAACTATGAAGTGAACTAGTTAAAATGTGTGAACTGAACTTTGTACTAGTTCATGTAGAAAGTGAACTGTCCCAACACTGACGAACAGAACAACAGAGGGAAGTGAGACGGGACAGTATCAGAACTGACCAGACGGGACAGTATCAGAACTGACCAGACGGGACAGTATCAGAACTGACCAGACGGGACAGTATCAGAACTGACCAGACGGGACTGGACAGGACAGTTGACAAACACAAGGACGTTTTATTAGTAATTGGGTAGAATGAGCTACGATTCATATTGGGTGATCATGGTTTTCATGTTTGAAGGGAGTTGGAAAAACATGTTTATGCATAAGTGTGGATGGTGTTGGTAGTGTGTCTCTACGTGTGTATGAGTAAAGTGATAACTGCAAGGGAGAGAGAAAAAAACAAAGAACAAAAAGGGGAAAATAGAATAATTAAATGATATAAATAATGTAAAAGAACTAGGGAGGGCGGGGTATTACATAATGGAGAAGGGAGGTATATGTCTGGTAATGTACACAGCTTGTAGTTATATTTTTATTGAATTTAGAAACGTTAGAAATGGGGACCAGGGGTATCATTTATAAAACGTGTGCGTAGGATCCTTACTATAAGTGTACGTGCGCCCAAAAGCCCAAATTGGCGTACGCCGAAAAAAGTCAGATTTATAAAACTGTGCGTACGCACACCTGTAAGCAATGTTCCCTTTATAAATCACAGATTGACTACAAGTGTGCGAACGTGGATCAGCCTCTTATCCCGCCCTGTACACGCCCATTTTTAACTATAAATAGTCAATGTAAAGCACCTCGTGAATGCTGATCAGTATGTTAATGACCCTGGCAGTTGTTCTTCGTTACACCGAAACATGCCGAATCATGACGACTGGTGGAGAAAACAAACAAACAAAAAAAAAACTCTCAGACGTTTGGGAATTGCTGCCAATTGAATTATAATTTCGGCCTGTTGACGCACAGTGTAGGGAAACCAGATCTATAGACTACCTTTATTAATAAAATCTTCCAAATCAGCAGGCATTACAGCACTCGGGGACAGCTTTGATATACCAGACGTATATAATAAGATTTAACAGAACTATATATTATATCCAAACAAGTCCTAGTGATAAAGTTGAAGATTATATATAATATTTATTAAAAACAACACTTACCTGTCAGCCATTTCCCTCTGAAAACAGCCGGTTTCACCCAGAGTGGCGAGGACCTGTATTTGGACCGGGATGGCACGGTTCCGGCGCGTTGGCCTCTCTACTGGACCCAATTCAGTACATAGATCCAAGAGCGCAGCTATATTACTATTACAGCTACATTAGGGAATTTAAATCGGCATATGAGCCAGTCATCGTCATGGTCCCTGAAGTCTCTTTCTCTCCTGATTCTTCCATTCCAGTCCTCCTGCAGGGCCAGCAGGGCCATCATGCAGCATTACGCACGGGTTCACCGCAGTATTTATACGTTTAGCCTACAACAATTTGTGATTGTTAACACCTTGCTAAAATCACAGCAACAACTAGTGGTATACCCCACCCAAGATACAATTTGAAATCAAAATGTAATAGGCAAACACACTTTTCTTCATGCAGGGTTTGTTATAAACAGTATTACATTTTAGACTGATAACGAGGACATAGAGCTTAACGATTGCGCGAGAGCTTAACGGCTGTATGTCCAGACTTTGACATTTGATGATATATGCACAGTTTTAAAGATAGATATTTAGTTATTTACACTGTGTTCTGCAGTTATTTAATGGTAGGGTATTTTATGATATCCGGTATTCCATGCAGTCGGGCCATCTCCTCCTCCTGCGCTCCGTAGCGGACAATGTGACGGCGAGACAGCGCCGATTAAATATTAAGAATGAGTTTTGATTTAAGATTTGAGTTTGAGGTGTTTATGGAACAATTATCACTCAGTACAAGCGCAAATAACACTGCTGGATTTAATATTCATATGGTGTGAAGAAATGTGTGTGAGGCATTATTTTTTAATACTTAAACATATTAAGAGTAGCCTAATCGTTATTCCCACATTTACTTTCTGCAGTCTGACTTCAGTTCACCACCTCACCATCTGCGTCGCCAATTCCTATTTTGTCTCCAAAATGTGCGTACGCATGGGTCAGAGTTTGCGTGGAGGACCGCACATTCTCCCGTCAAGTTTGTTTTTTATAAATCACAACCTTTGCGTGGGAAGTGGCGTACGCACGTTTTCAGCCCCGTTTTGTGCGTACTCCACGTTTATAAATGAGACCCCAGGTGTCTTCGAAGGCTGATATTTGGTTCTTTCTGTGGGCATTGTGTGTTTTTCCATTGAGATTTATTCTGAGATTAAATTTGTCCAGTGATTGATGTGGCAAGATTTCTTTGATTTCCAGTTTTGGAGGTCTACTTTCTTAGCGACAGCTAGAGAAATGAACAACAGATTCCTGAATTTTTGCAGGATTTGGATTTCGGAGATGTCGCCAAGGAGGGTGTTGGAGAAGATGGGATTCTGTAGCTCAGGGTGGTGGACAGTGTCTCAGTGACCATGATCCAGAATGAATGAACTGGTTGACAGAGCCACATGGTCGTCTGTGCTACCTAAGGTGCATTGTGAACAGATAGCTGTGTTTGCTAGGCCCATTTGGAACATTTTCCTTTGGGTGATGTGAGTCCTATGAATTACTTTATATTGTATAAGCTGCAGGTTGGTGTTAGCAGTCATGGAGAAGGTATTCTTACAGTTCTGTTCCCAGTAATCAGGGGTGGGAGAGAAGACCAGATCAGCTTCCCACTTGGTTGTTGCGAGTGTTATTGTTGTGTTTAGGTTGGAAATCATTGTTTATAGCCGGGAGGTTAGGTTTTTGAAGTTATTAATTTTCATAAGATCTTCTGTGAGCTGAGAGGGTTGTAATGTGTTATTGGTGATTCCGATTGTATCTTTGATTTTAAGTCTAAGTTGTTGATATTGAAGGAACTGTTCTCTCCCAACCCCATATTTCTCTGTGAGTTTGTTAAATTACATGAAATGGTTGTTCTCAAATAGGTGGTGAAGGTGTGTGATTCCTTTTTGTGCCCATATGGAGAAGTAAAAAGCTTTGTTCTGTAACATGAACACTGGGTTGAGCCACAATGGGGTGAAGTTGTTTAACTGTAGTGATGATTTTGTGATTTGGTTTGTTTTCCACCAGGCTGTCAGAGGTGAATAGATGGTATTGCGTTGGCAGAAGTTGGATTTCTTAATTGTTTGTGAGAGGAAGGGGATATCTGCAATTGGGATGTTTGTACATTGGTTTTGTTCCAGTTCTACCCACGGGTAATTGTGCTTATGTATATTGATCCATTTAACCATGTACTGTAATTGATTTGCCAGGAAGTTGTGAAAGAAGTTGTTTGCCTCAAGCCCACCATGTGATTTTTTTATTTTGTAGCGTTGAGAGTGATATTCTGGGTTTTTTGTTTTTCCAATAAAAGTGTGTTGTTAGTGAATTGAGAGTTTAGAGTGATGGGGGATCATAGAAAAAAAGGTAGTTAATCTGGGGTATGGTTTTCATTTTGACTGCAGCTATTCTTCCAATGAGTGTAAGTGGGTGTTTAGACCAGCGTTTATATTCGTCTTTGATTTTCCTGAGGAGGGGAGTATAGTTGAGGGTGAAGAGCTCTGACAGCTTGGGGGAAATCTGAATCCCTAGGTACTTGATGTTGCCTGTGTGAAGGTGGAGGGAAGTGTCCTGAGCTCCAAAATCCCATGCGTCATCTGAGAGGGGTAGTAAAGATGAGCGTGACTAGAGTCTCTCAAAATATGAGTAAAATCTTTTAAACTGACCTTTGTTGAGCTGAAATGAAGACAGATTCAGAAACTGCACGGCCTATACATGATTGGAACATTATTTTCAGTATTGTGTAGTATATGTACATCATTAATGTACTGATATATAACAGATGTGTATAACATTATATTATACATACATTATTAATGTTCAGATATAAAACAGATATATATTATATATGTATATTCCATCT
Organism: Perca schrenkii; assembly: GCA_025617405.1. Classification (NCBI taxonomy): domain Eukaryota; kingdom Metazoa; phylum Chordata; class Actinopteri; order Perciformes; family Percidae; genus Perca; species Perca schrenkii. Next base: position 36,722 of record JABUOV010000090.1, read on the forward strand.
GAATGATGTTGATTGTAGTTAAAGAGGTGCAATTTTCTCAAACAGTATAGATGCTGTTGTCCTTTTTTACAGACAGCCTCACAATTCTCCTGAAAATTTAATTTAGAGTCAATAATTGTCCCTAGGTATCTATGGGATTGTACTTGATCCACTAGTTGACCATTTATAGTTATGGCCTCATGTCCAGGGGTCTCATTTATAAACGTGGCGTACGCACAAAACGGGGCTGAAAACGTGCGTACGCCACTTCCCACGCAAAGGTTGTGATTTATAAAAAACAAACATGACGGGAGAATGTGCGGTCCTCCACGCAAACTCTGACCCGTGTGTACGCACATTATGGAGACAAAATAGGAACGACGCAGATGGTGAGGTGGTGACCTGAAGTCAGACTGCAGAAAGTAAATGGGAATAACTATAAGAGTAGAAAAAATAAAAATATTGATGCCTCGCACATTTTTTCACTCCATATCATCCACGTTGTGTCCTTTTGCCTTTTATTTACTTCCTTTTCTTTTCATGCTCTCCATGTGTTTTTTTTATAATTTTTAGCACTATCATGTAGCACTTTGAGATTTGCTTAAATATAAAGTGCATTACAAATTACCATGAAGATTCAATCCAGCAGTGTTATTTGTTATGGGAGCGGTTGGGTGTGTGTTGTCGTCCTTGTCCTGTGTCTGTTGCTGGAGCGGCTGTAAGTAGGTCAAGGGGCGTGGCCGGGTGATCCACCTACCTGCACGGCTGCTGGCTATCCTGCAATCTCTGTCTACTCAGCTGTTGCTGCTTCTCTCATCACTGCTGCAGTATTTAGACCTGGTTGGAACCTGTCTTCGGCGCCAGATCGTTACAGCTACCAAAGTGGTAACTTGGCTCCCAGTAATCGTGCTCTTAAGTTTTTGCCTCATGTGTTGTTCCTCGTGCTCCGCTTACCTTGTTTTTGTCCTCTCATCCAGAACTACCCCACTCAACCTGTGCCTACGACTGCTGTGCCGCCAGCCTTTCGGTCCTCAACCTTTTCATCTCCTCGTTTGGATCTCTGCGAAAGTTGTTTTTGGACACGCCACGCTCTGCCCACGCCGCTCCAGTCCTGTCTCCTCCACCAGCGCAGCTGACTGTCTCAGGCTGCTGAGTTTCGTTTGTGACTTTCATTAAAGACATTCTAAACGTTTTTCTCTGTGTCTGTGTGTGATACTCCGTGTTCTGGGTCTTAGCCACAGCCATAACAGAACGATCTGGCCATGAACCCTACGGAGACATCACACACGGCTGGGGGGGATGGCGTCCAGCACGCCATCCAGTCCCAGGGAGCACTATTAGGACAACATGATCAGTTAATCCGTTCACTACTGGACAACAACCAACAATTGCTAGCTCAGGTCACCAAGCTAACTGCTGAAGTTGCTAATTTGTCTGCCTGCCATAATCCTCTCCCTTCTCCTCAGCCTTCCAACCCTCCTCCCGTCCCTGCGGATGTGACTACTGTCCGGGAGACCCCTGTAACTTCACCCGAGCCCTTCACTGGAGAACTAGATAAGTGCCGGGGATTTTTGCTTCAGTGTGGCTTAATATTCCAACAAAGACCGCGGTCTTTTACTACTGAATCTTCCAAGGTACACTACACGTTGGGGTTGCTGAGAGGGAGAGCATTGGCGTGGGCGGAGGCAGTCTGTACCAATCAACACTTTAGCGGGATTAACTTTTGCTGATTTTTTCTTCTCAGTTGAAAACAGTTTTTGACCATCCTGACCATGCTGGTAATGCCTCTCAGCGGCTGATAAATCTGAGACAGGGCACGGGCAGTGTGGCAGAGTACTCAGTGGAATTTTGGACTCTTGCTGCTGATTCAAAGTGGAACGAGGAAGCCTTACAAGGAGTTTTTGTCAACGGTTTGAATGAATCCATAAAGGGACGAACTAGCCACCAGAGATGAACCAAGTAACCTGTTTCGTCTTGTTTCCCTGGCTATCACATTGGATAACAGGTTACGGGAGAGGCGCCGGGAGAGGAGCGGCCAGTCACACAAGCCCAGACGAGCGATTGCACCCCCTAGCTCCCCGCACCTCACCACCCCAGAGACGGTTCACTCCTCCCGGCTCGGTCACTACGCCCCGGGAGGAGCCCATGCAACTGGGTCGTGCTCGGCTCACCCCTTCTGAGCGGTCGCTACGCCTCCAGGCTGGTGAGTGTTTTTACTGCGGGGGACGCTTCCCACTTTCTGGCTAGTTGTCCCAAGAAGCCAAAAGACCAGGCTCGCTAGTCAACGTGGGCCAGCTAGCGAGCCCTGACTCTAATTCGGTACCCACTAATCCCCGACTACTAGTCCCAGCCACTTTTCAGTTCCAGTCTTTGTCTCTGCCACTTTCTGTTCTCATTGACTCCGGTGCCGAGGACAGTTTTATTAGCCAAGAGTTAGTTATCCAGGCCAACATTCCCATAGAGCAACTCCCGTCAGCCCTCCGTGTCACGTCCTTAGACGGGCGCCTCCTAGCAACCGTAACACATCAAACCGTGCCTGTTGAGTTAACCCTGTCAGGCAACCATCATGAACACATCTGCCTCAAGGTTATGTCCCCCCCGCAACCACACCCATCATCCTCGGTTACCCTTGGCTTAGTTTACATAACCCTCAAATCGACTGGACACACCACGCCATTCACGGTTGGAGTAGTCACTGTCACGGTAAGTGTTTGGGTTCAGCTGTGCCACCCACTACGGGTAAACCCACGTCCCTGGTGGACCCTCCTGACCTGTCATCTGTTCCTGTGGATTATCATGACCTAGCTGAAGTGTTCAGTAAGGACAAGGCACTCTCATTACCTCCCCCATAGGCCGTACGATTGTGCCATCGAGTTGCTCAGTGGTGCCCCGTTCCCTTCCAGCCGTCTGTATAATCTGTCTCGTTCTGAAAGAAACGCCATGGAAAAAATACATTGGTGACTCATTGGCGGCTGGCATAATCCGCCCGTCATCGTCCCCCTTTGGGGGGCTGGGTTTTTTGTCGACAAGAAGGACAAAGACACTACGTCCCTGTATTGACTTTAGGGGGTTGAATAAAATAACTGTCAAAAACAAATATCCCCTGCCCCTAATCAACTCTGCTTTCGAACCCCTTCAGGGAGCAACTATCTTTACCAAGCTGGACCTTCGAAATGCCTATCACCTAGTTAGGGTCAGACATGGAGACGAGTGGAAGACGGCGTTCAATACGCCTTTGGGACATTTTGAGTATTTGGTTATGCCTTTTGGGCTCACTAATGCCCCTGCCGTGTTTCAGGCATTGGTTAATGATGTTCTGAGGGATTTTTTGGACCGTTTTGTTTTTGTTTATTTGGATGATATTCTCATTTTCTCAAAGTCCCCAGCAGAGCACGTGGCACATGTTCGGCAAGTTCTCCAACGCCTCCTGGAAAACAAACTGTACGTGAAGGCTGAGAAATGCGAGTTTCACCAACGTTCGGTTCCGTTTCTGGGGTTCATCATCGAGAGTGGACAAGTCAAGGCAGACCCTGAGAAGATCAGGGCGGTGACAGAATGGCCCACGCCATCGACCCGTAAGCAACTCCAACGTTTTCTGGGTTTTGCAAATTTTTATAGACGGTTCATTAAGGATTTTAGTCGAGTGGTCACCCCTCTCACTAAACTCACGTCCCCAAAGGTGCCTTTTATGTGGTCACCCGAGGCAGAGCAGGCCATGTGTACTTTGAAAAGACTGTTTTCCACATCCCCGGTACTGATTAACCCTGATCCTGCTTTGCAGTTCATTGTGGAGGTGGACGCTTCGGACTCTGGGGTGGGTGCTGTCCTCTCCCAACGGTCCCCCCTCAGATCAGAAGCTCCACCCTTGTGCTTTTTTTTCCAAGAAGCTGTCACCAGCCGAGAAGAACTATGATGTGGGTAATCGTGAACTACTGGCGGTGAAGCTGGCCTTAGAGGAGTGGCGGCATTGGCTGGACGGGACAGAGCAGCCATTTGTGGTCTGGACGGACCACAAGAATCTGGAATTCATCCAAACCACCAAGAGACTCAACTCCCGCCAAGCCCGTTGGGCTTTGTTTTTCAGCAGATTCAATTTCACCCTGACATTCCGTCCTGGGTCCCGTAACATAAAACCTGACTCTCTGTCCCGCCAGTTCACAGATACAGAGGAGGCGGGCGACCCGGAAGCTGTCCTTTCTCCCTCCTGCGTTATGGCTGCAGTCCAGTGGGAGATTGAGTCCCTCATCAAAGCCGCTCAAGCCACAGACCCGGGACCAGGGGATGGACCACCAAATCGTCTTTTTGTCCCTGAGGCAGTACGGGCACAGGTGCTGCACTGGGTTCACACCTCTCGCTTCGCCTGTCACCCAGGTATGCAAAGGACTCTGTCTTTGTTAAGAAGACACTTCTGGTGGCCTTCCGTGGAAGCAGACGTCCGGGCGTATGTATCGGCATGTTCAACCTGTGCTCGTGGAAAGGCCTCTCATCAATCTCCCTCGGGTCTGCTTCAACCTCTTCCGGTCCCCAGTCGTCCCTGGTCCCATATTGCCCTGGATTTTGTCACTGGCCTGCCTCAGTCTGAAGGTAATGATACTATACTCACCATCGTGGACAGATTCTCTAAATCTGTTCACTATATAGCATTACCTAAATTACCATCTGCCAGTGAGACAGCGGACCTCATAGTCCAACATGTATTCCGTCTCCATGGAATACCTGTGGACATCGTTTCTGATAGAGGCCCACAGTTTATCTCTCGAGTGTGGAAAGAGTTTTGTGCTGCTCTGGGTGCGTCTGTCAGTCTGTCCTCAGGTTTTCATCCTCAATCCAACGGACAGACGGAGAGAGCAAATCAGGACCTGGAGGCGTCTCTTCGCTGTGTGGCAGCCCAGCATCCGACCTCCTGGGCCAAACACCTCCCTTGGATAGAGTACGCCCACAACTCCCTTACCACCTCTGCCACTGGCCTCTCTCCGTTCGAGGCGGCTTTGGGCTACCAGCCCCCCCCCTGTTTCCTGCTCAGGAGAGGGAGTTGGCAGTCCCTTCAGTTCAAGAGAACCTGCGTCGCTGCCGTGAAGTCTGGAACAACGCCCGTGAGGCCTTGCTGCGCACCGCAGAAGCGAAACAAGCAGGTGGCGGACAGACACAGGACCCCTGCTCCCCAGTTTCAGCCTGGCCAAAAGGTGTGGCTCTCTTCCAAGAATATCCCTCTCCGGACTGAGTCCCGCAAGATGTCGCCTCGGTTTCTGGGGCCTTTTGAGATTGAGGCCGTTGTGAACCCTTCCGCGGTCCGGCTGAAACTGCCGCCGGCTATGAGGGTTCACCCGACCTTCCATGTTTCACAGTTGAAGCCCCTCTCCACCAGTCCTCTGTGTCCCCCCCCGCTGATCCCCCCCCCCGCCTCCTGCTCGGCTGATTGACGACCACCCTGCCTACACGGTTCGGGAGCTCTTGGACGTACGTCGACGGGGTAGGGGTCTCCAGTATTTAGTGGATTGGGAGGGGTACGGGCCTGAGGAGAGATCGTGGATACCCAAACGTTTTATTCTGGACCCTCAGTTGATCAAGGACTTCCACCGTGACCACCCTGATAGGCCTGGCGGGTCGCCTGGAGGCGCCCGTTGAGGGGGGTAGTGTTATGGGAGCGGTTGGGTGTGTGTTGTCGTCCTTGTCCTGTGTCTGTTGCTGGAGCGGCTGTAAGTAGGTCAAGGGGCGTGGCCGGGTGATCCACCTACCTGCACGGCTGCTGGCTATCCTGCAATCTCTGTCTACTCAGCTGTTGCTGCTTCTCTCATCACTGCTGCAGTATTTAGACCTGGTTGGAACCTGTCTTCGGCGCCAGATCGTTACAGCTACCAAAGTGGTAACTTGGCTCCCAGTAATCGTGCTCTTAAGTTTTTGCCTCATGTGTTGTTCCTCGTGCTCCGCTTACCTTGTTTTTGTCCTCTCATCCAGACCTACCCCACTCAACCTGTGCCTACGACTGCTGTGCCGCCAGCCTTTCGGTCCTCAACCTTTTCATCTCCTCGTTTGGATCTCTGCGAAAGTTGTTTTTGGACACGCCACGCTCTGCCCACGCCGCTCCAGTCCTGTCTCCTCCACCAGCGCAGCTGACTGTCTCAGGCTGCTGAGTTTCGTTTCTGACTTTCATTAAAGACATTCTAAACGTTTTTCTCTGTGTCTGTGTGTGATACTCCGTGTTCTGGGTCTTAGCCACAGCCATAACATTATTTGCACTTGTACTCAGTGATAACTGTTCCATAAACTGAAATCTTAAATAAAAATTTGTTCTTAATATTTAATCGCCGCTGTCTCGCCGTCACATTGTCCGCTACGGAGCGCAGGAGGAGGAGATGGCCTGACTCCATGGAATACAGGATAGCATCAAATACCCTACCATTAGATAACTGCAGAACACAGTGTAAATAACTAAATATCTATCTTTAAAACTGTGCATATATCATCAAATGTCAAAGTCTGGAAATACAGCTGTTAAGCTCTCGCGCAATCGTTACGCTCTATGTCCTAGTTATCAGTCTAAAATGTAATACTGTTTATAACAAACCCTGCATGAAGAAAAGTGTGTTTGCCTATTACATTTTGATTTCAAATTGTATCTCGGGGTGGGGGATACCACTAGTTGTTGCTGTGATTTTAGCAAGGTGTTAACAATCACAAATTGTTGTAGGCTAAACGTATAAATACTGCGGTGACCCCGTGCGTAATGCTGCATGGCACTGCTGGTACTGCAGGAGGACCGGAATGGAAGAATCAGGAGTAAAAGAGGCTTCAGGGACCATGACGATGACTGGCTCATATGCCGATTTAAATTCCCTAATGTAGCTGTAATAGTAATATAGCTGCGCTCTTGGATCTATGTACTGAATTGGGTCCAGTAGAGAGGGCAACGCGCCGGAACCGTGCCATCCCGGTCCAAATACAGGTCCTCGCCACTCTGGGTGAAACCGGCTGTTTTCAGAGGGAAATGGCTGACAGGTAAGTGTTGTTTTTAATAAATATTATATATAATCTTCAACTTTATCACTAGGACTTGTTTGGATATAATATATAGTTCTGTTAAATCTTATTATATACGTCTGGTATATCAAAGCTGTCCCCGAGTGCTGTAATGCCTGCTGATTTGGAAGATTTTATTAATAAAGGTCTATAGATCTGGTTTCCCTACACTGTGCGTCAACAGGCCAAAATTATAATTCAATTGGCAGCAATTCCCGAACGTCTGAGAGTTTCTTTTTTTGTTTGTTTGTTTTCTCCACCAGTCGTCATGATTCGGCATGTTTCGGTGTAACAAAGAACAACTGCCAGGGTCATTAACATACTGATCATCATTCACGAGGTGCTTTACATTGACTATTTATGGTTAAAAATGGGCGTGTGCAGGGCGGGATAAGAGGCTGATCCACGTATGCACACTTGTAGTCAATCATTGCTTACAGGTGTGCGTACGCACGGTTTTATAAATCTGACTTTTTTTCGGCGTACACCAATTTGGGCTTTTGGGCGCACGTACACTTATAGTAAGGATCCTACGCACAGTTTTATAAATGAGACCCCTGGAGTTTTTCCAAAATCAATGTGTATCCTTTGTTTTGGATATGTTTAATTAAAGTGATGGTTCGGAGTAATTTCACCCTAGGGTCCTTTGCACCATGACCTCGAGCCAAACACCCCCCCAGAAGCTTTTTTCACCTGGGTCTAAGATTGGGAGAGTTAGCGTAGCAGCGTTATCAGTTGAATAGCTTAGCCCAGGGGCTAATGGACCAATGTTTGTATCTGGTAAATGACCCCACTAATAATGCCCGAAATGATACCAAACGATGACACTAGTACATATAGGTTATGTACTCATAAAACGATGGATTGTAAAGTTTGTAAGTACACCAGAAGTTTATGTAAATAACACTTGCCTGCTGGCTTCTGCTGTCTGTTGGTGTTGTTGCTGCAGTTAGACGAGAGCTTAGGGCCTTCTACAAATTACAACACCGAAAAGAGATACAACAAAATTATTTTTTAATTTACCTTTTTTTTTAAGTAAGTGCTGTAGTATAACTAGCAGGAGACAAGTAATAATTTAGGTAAGCTTGGAAACATTACCTTATTTAATCATTAAATTAATAAATATTTTTGTTGCATCTCTTTTCGGTGTAGTAATTTGTTGACGGCCCTAAGCACTCGTCTAACTGCAGGTAGCAGCAGCAGCAGCAGAGAGCAGAAGAGAGCTATAACCTATTTGTACTAGTGTAGAGGTTTGGTATCATTTCGGGCATTATTAGTGGGGTCATTTACGAGATACATTACTGGATCCATTAGCCCCTGTGCTAAGCTATTCAGTTGATAACGCTACTCTACGCTAACTCTCACAATGTTAGACCCAGGCGTAAAAAGCTTCAGGGGGGTGTTTGGCTCGAGGTCATGGTTCAAAGGACCCTAGGGTGAAATTACTCCCAACCATCACTTTAAAGGTGTGACTCCTCACACCATTGGACAAAGTCTTCAATCATTGGGCCATGGCCTCTGATGGTTCTATTCCCATATTTGCTCTGACACATTGTATATAAGATTAACAGAAGGAGTGAAAGTACGCCCCCCTGTGGTGAACCTGTAGAAGAGCAGAGCTGACCAGACAGAGCTCCGTTCACCTTTACTCTCTGAGTCCTGTTTGTTAAAAAATCCAGAATCCAACCAACAAGATTGGGACAAAGATTAAATTGCTCAACAAGACGGTTGGCTAAAGTATAAGGTTGAATTGTATTAAAAGCAGATGAAAAATCAATAAAAAGAAATAGAGACAGGGGCGTGATCACTGATTATAAGTGGGTGGATTGTGTTATCTGATATCTTGGGTATTAACGAGTTACTGATGATAAATAGGTCGATTCTAGATGAGCATTGGTGAACTGTTGAGAAATATGAATATTCCCTTAAAGACGGGTTTCTCATTCTCCAACTGTCGCTAAATCCATAGTCTCCCACATATTGCTTTATTGTGTCAGTGGAATGCCAGTTTCTTAAGTTGCCAGATGTCTTGAGCGGCCAAATGTGGGATTGATGACAGTATTGAAGTCTCCTGCTATGATGAGATTATTTGAATTTGATAATATGGAGAAAAGATGGTGGAAGAAAGATGGGTCATCATTGTTAGGGCCATAAATGGGGTGAAGCAAACTAATATGTTATCACTTCCACTCAAACCACGATGAACAAGCCCACCACCTACAATATAATAATCAATAAATAATATGAATGAGTGCTAGCCTAGAAATCTAGACCACCCTAGCGGCAGCAAATGTAATCTGCAGCCAGGGTCGTCTAGCAACTCTCTGTTGGCTTGCGACCTGGTAAAACCAAACTCTGGCTGGACCAATCACATCGTGTATAGAGCCAGTGGGCGGGGCTTATTGCTGCTGCTGCTGCTGGTGAACAGAGGTCTTTGTCGTGGAAGTTTCCTTTGCAGCAGGGGGAAGAGTTTTCAGAGTTTAGTAAATTGAAACAAATAAGACAGACTGAGACTAAAACCAAGTTGGGCTTTTGTATTTCATTAAAAAAGATATATTTGCAAATATAGGATCAACATGATTTCACAAAAGGCCGCAGCCCAGTGTGGAGTCAGTTTCTCAACAGTGAACAAGAACACTAGGCTTTTATGCATCTTCAGAGTGACAGCACACATGCACTTGGCTTAGTATGACGCTACAATTTTGACAGCCAATCTGATACACATGCAGACAATCAAGAAATACAAGAGACATCTCGGAGCCATCTCACCTCCTCCTCCCTGTACGACTGTCACCCCCCCAGTTACATCTTAACTGGCATGGGAAGACATGAGATAGTTTTGGGGTGACCTTGTACCTTTATCGGTTCAGGCTAACAGTGCTCACATAATGTTCCAGACTGCATGTCTCACAAAGTTAGAATCAAAATCTACATCTGGGAAATGAGATAGACTCTTTAAGCATTTGTGAGAGTATTAAAGTAGAAATAAAACATAAAAATATAAGGAATTATGCTTAAATGTAATTTTCCCATTACATCTTCTGGAAGACTTGGAGTTCAGCTTTTTTTTGAGAAAAGAACAAAGAATGGCACTGAAGTCATTCTTAAAAAAGGAAGATGTGTTCAGAGTTTAAAGTTTAATCTATCAGCTAGCCTTGCTCTGATTGGTTGGATCGTTATCCTATTGGAGCAGAGGGAATCTGAAAGACAACCGTTGATCCCGCCCATCGGATTGAGCCCTGACCAATGGGGAGTTCCCAGACCCAACATCTGGATGTGGGTCAGACCCAGACTCAACATCTGGATGTGGGTCAGACCCAACATCAAACAATGTACAATATGTGGCTCCTACAGGGGAGGGTCAGGTTGCATAATGCAAGTACTATAAAGGATCTATCTATATATCTATCTAGATCTATATCGATATCTATATCTATCTAGATCTATAAAGGATCTCTCTCTCTCTCTCTCTCTCTCTCTCTATATATATATATATATAGATATATATTTATATATATAAAGTATCTGAGCACTTCTTGCTCCGCAGGTATAAAGAGACTAAAGAGAATCATATAACATGTAAGACTTCTTTTATAGAAGACAGAATGTAAAACAGAAAAACATTTTGACAAATATGAATATATTAACACTAAACAGTAGTAATAAAATACACCGTAGCTGTCGGGCAGAAACCTCGTACCGTAACACTGATGATAGAAAGTGTTACAATACAAACAGCAGTCTGGATGTTTAACATATATATATATATATATATATATATATATATATATATATATATATATATATATATATATATATATATATATATATACAGTATATTCCGCAGACCTCAGAGGGTACACTGGTTTATACTGGTTTCATATTTTTAGGGTTTCATATTTTTTAGGGTTTCATATTTTTTAGGGTTACATTTCAAAATAAAAGACAGAAAATAAAACAGATCAGATCCAGAACATTCTGACACAAACATATAAAAAATTTAATATATATATCTATACTGTATATATAATAAAGAAGAAGAGTTATAATAAATGAAACAGTTCCAGTAAACTTCACCCTCTACGTCAGCAGTAAACCAAATAATCACCGTGGTAACGCTGGGGGTGTGTGAGTTTCTGTTGCTACCTGTAACCATGGTTACACCTGATAAGGTGTGTGAGTATGAACCTGCCCCCCTCATACCTGTCTACCTTTAACCCTTTCACACCAAACAGGTGTTAATCTCAGGTAATGTTCACACTGGACCTCTTTAAATATTACAATACAACAGAGTACACATAATACTACAGAGTACACTACTACTACAGAGTATACATAATACTACAGAGTATACATAATACTGCAGAGTATACTACAGAGTATACATAATACTACAGAGTACACTACTACTACAGAGTATACTACAGAGTATACATAATACTACAGAGTACACTACTACTACAGAGTATACATAATACTACAGAGTATACATAATACTACAGAGTACACTACTACTACAGAGTATACATAATACTACAGAGTACACTACTACTACAGAGTATACATAATACTACAGAGTATACTTTAGAACAACTTTCATCAACGTTACACTTTTAGACAAAGCGCTGTGTCAGAAATGCACCATGACACCTTTAGGCTGATGTTGAGTATCTACAGCAGTGGTTCTCAAATGGGGGACTACATCTAGACTACACCTGGACTACACCTGGATCACATCTAGACTATATCTATACTACATCTATACTACATCTAGACTACACCTGGACTACATCTAAACTACACCTGGACTACAGCTGGGCTATATCTAGACTATACCTGGACTATATCTAGACTACACCTGGACTACATCTAGACTACACCTGGACTACACCTGGACTACATCTAGACTACACCTAGACTACACCTGGACTACATCTAGACTACACCTGGACTACATCTAGACTATACCTGGACTATATCTAGACTACACCTGGGCTATATCTAGACTACAGCTGGGCTATATCTAGACTATACCTGGACTACATCTAGACTACACCTGGACTACACCTGGACTACATCTAGACTACACCTGGACTACACCTGGACTACATCTAGACTATACCTGGACTATATCTAGACTATAACTGACCTGGTCTAACCCTAGCCTACATGTGGGCTGAACCTGGCCCAGTCTGCCTTTCTCTATCCGGGCCAATAGCTGTTTCTTGTGTTGCCACGGAGACAAACTGGATCTCAGCTGTTCATCTTCAGTCACACCTGATCAGAACCTGCAGAGGAAACAACATGTGGACGAAAAAGTGAGAAAAACGCCAAATAAAAGATAATTTTTGGACAGTTTTTGATCCTTTTGTTCAGTGATCTAATAATTAGTTGACATGTGATTGAGGGAGTTAGTTTACCGTCTGGTTTCTTGGGTTGGTGTTTCCAGCGCCATGCTGTCCGCATGGCGAGAGACACGGCCATCAGAACCAGCAACAGAGACGATACTCTACAGACACAAACATAGAGACACAGGGTTGGAACATTAATGAGTACTCTGTATTATACGTACATCATTAATGTTCAGATATAAAAAAGATATATATTATATATACACTACCGGTCAAAAGTTTTAGAACACCCCAATGTTTTTAGCTTTTTATTGAAATTTTAGCAGTTCAAGTCCAATGAATAGCTTCAAATGGTACAAAGGTAAGTGGTGAACTGCCTGAGGATAAAAAAAAAAAGTAAGGTTACCCAAAACTGAAAAAATAATGTATATTTCAGAATCAGAACTACCTTAGCAAAAAAGAACCAGATGGTAACTTAAAAACATGGAGTGGACAGCACAGTCACCAGACTTAAACCCCATTGAGCTGGTTTGGGATGAACTGGACAGAAAAGTGAAAGCAAAGCAACCTCCACGTTCCACACATTTATGGGAACTTCTGCATCAGAGTTGGGAAGAACTTTCTGAAGGATATTTGATTTCCATTGTAGAAAGAATGCCACGAGTGTGTTCAGCTGTTATATTTGCCAAAGTGGGCTACTTTAATGAGTGAAACATTTAGAATACATTTTGGTTTATGAACTGATTTCATGATTTCTTTTTTTATATATACAAAAACTTGCAAAACTTGGGGTGTTCTAAAAACTTTTATATATATATATCTGTTTATATATATATATATATATATATATATATATATATATATATATATATATATATATATATATATATATATATATATATATATATTCCATCTGAATGCTGTTGATTGTA
>JABUOV010000090.1:55000-62500 GCA_025617405.1 Perca schrenkii
CTATAATACACTATAATACTCAGGAATCAAAGTCTTTTTTTAGGCACACACAACTTTCTCAAATACAAAGTAGAAGCTGAGGTCACTTTTTGCAGAACACCGATTGGTTGTGTTATAGTTAGCTTAACTAACCAATCAGATGCTGGCAGAACTGTTACTCATTAATCAGAACTTTAGACTGATGTAAATGTGAGGAACAGCACAGAGCATTATTAGAACTGCTGATATTAATAACTAAACATGTAAACAAGTAACTTTACAATAACATTTTAATACGTTAACACGCTTGTGTGTCTGATTTAATATCCCAACAACAACTGACATTAACTCTAACTAAGACAACCCTAAATGTCTGACTAAATAAATCCACTTTAACAAGGGCTACAAGTCCAACTGGATGAATGAGCGGTACACCTGCCAGGTAGAGGGAGAAACTCACCTGTTGAGTCCACATGTCTCTGCTCTCCCAGGCAACTCACTGCTCTCTTCTTCTGCTGATGATGTTGTATGACTATAGGTAGGAAGGGTTCTGAGGATGGTGAAGAAAGTTGTTTCTTTTCATATCCTTATTGACAGAGGGGCGGGGTAATAACCACGCCCATTCTTTTGAAACAGCTTACCGACTTTGAAGGCATGCTACGACCAGCTCCCAGCATGCATGGCCGGATGTGTTTGACATAAACCTGCTCAGCTGGATGTGTCACACACACACACAGACACACACACACAGCTCCATAGTATAACTGGCAAAAGTAAGGTTTGCTTTTTTCATCCCTAAATTTTTTATCGTTTGTTTACAGATTTACACAAACTCTCTAACACACAGACACGCATGCATGCATGCACACACACCCCCCCCCCACACACACACACACACGGCTCCATAATATAACTGGAAAAAATACAATGACTTCATGCATCGGCCTACAAGGGCAAAATGGTTGAATCTGGTGAAATACTGTAAAAATGTCAAATATGACTAGTTTTCTTCCAAATGAAATGCTGACATTACAGAATGCATGGTTTTATACTGTAAAGGCAGTGAGATCAAAACATTTGGTTATAATGGAAGTCAATGGGGCCATTTTTGCCTCGAAGGTGTCCAGAGGGAGTATCTGGAACTACATAAAAAATACTAATGCAATCAAATCAGTTTTGTTACTTATCTTTGACATATCCAAGCCTCTTATCACCACCAAAGACCCATCTACATATTATTCATTATATGGAAAATAAATATGTGTTTTTTTTATAAATAATGACATACTTCAAATACATAAACTGGCATTTAAAGGGTTAAAATTCTGAAAATGATTAAATGTTTGGTACTTTTGATTAGGTTAGAAGTTGTTTAAGTGATTTAAGAAAAAAAAGCAGAAAACAATATTGATATATGATGATTTAATAACAGTTTTTGCCTTGAAGGTGTCCAGAGGGTACAAAATGAATCATTTAAGTATAAAAGACATGTAAGAGTAAAAAACACTGGATTGAAAAAATGTGACTGAAAAGAAAGATTCCTACAAAATGTCATGCCATAAGCAGTAACACAGCAAAAATTATCACAAAATGAAAAAGAAATTGAGAAAAATGTACAAAAATGACCGAGGAGGGGATGAGGGTGAAAAAATGTAAACAGATGAGTCATGCTTCTGGTACCTGCAGGAAGCTGTCACACAGTTATATATATCCAAGGTGTGTCAGCGCTGACGTCTGTTTCTACACACACACACACACGGGAACACACACACAGACACACACACACACAGACAGAAACACACACACACAATCACACACGCAGACATATACACACACACAGAGAGACACACACACACACGCACACACACAGACACACACACAAAGAAACACACACACAGAAACACAGACACACACACACACACACACAGACACACACACACACACACACACACACACAGAAACACACACACAGACACAGACACACACACACAGAAACACACACACAGAAACACAGACACACACACACACACACACACACATAAACACACACACAGACACACACACAGCACACACACAGACACACAAACACAGAAACACACACAGACACACACACACACGCACAGACACATACACACAGACAGAAACACACACGCACAATCACACACGCAGACATATACACACACACAGAGAGACACACACACACGCACACACAGACACACACAAAGAAACACACACACAGAAACACAGACACACACACACAGAAACACACACACAGACAGGTACGTGTCCCACTAGGGGTCCTCTGGAGGATTCCCCCTAGGGGTACTCTGGAGGACTGCAGGGGGTACGTGTCCCCCTAAGGGTCCTCTGGAGGACTGTAGGGGGTATGTGTGCCCCTAGGGGTACTCTGGAGGACTGCAGGGGGTATGTGTCCCCCTAGGGGTACTCTGGAGGACTGTAGGGGGTACGTGTCCCCCTAGAGGTACTCTGGAGGACTGCAGGGGGTACGTGTCCCCCTAGGGGTCCTCTGGAGGACTGTAGGGGGTATGTGTCCCCCTAGGGGTACTCTGGAGGACTGTAGGGGGTACGTGTTCCCCTAGAGGTACTCTGGAGGACTGTAAGGGGTACGTGTCCCCCTAGAGGTACTCTGGAGGACTGTAGGGGGTACGTGTCCCCCTAGGGGTACTCTGGAGGACTGTACGGGATACGTGTCCCCCTAGCAGTGTAGCATTTCAATGTCTGTTTGTTGTTGAGTGAGTCTCTGAGTCTGGTGCTGGACTGTTCCTCTTTATAGAGACTTAGTTTCTACCAGAAATGTATTGCACTGGTCAGTAGGGAACTTCAAAGAGGGTACAATATGGAAAAAGGTTTGAGAACCACTGCTCTGACTGCCTCACAGTTTTCTGCTGCTTTTAAACACTCAGTGTTGTACAATCTCAACGATTATAATCTTCATGTTGAGGAACTCATTGACCTCTTTGACTCTACTCGAGATATACTGTAAATATACATTAGGGGTGTGCAAAGCAGCCGGTATTTGTATCTGTATTTGTATTTGTTGAGGGGGGAAAAGTATTTGTATTTGTATTTGTATTTGAGTAAAATTCAAAATAGGCGTAAAATTCCAGTTTTTTTGCATTACACTTCTAATTTACGTTAAAGTGTAAGTATTCTTTAATTATATCCATTATAATAATTATGCCAGCTAATATAGGTTATTGAAACTGACTTGCAGGGGCAGAACATGGCTGTGATGATGATTTGGTGCTGGTGGGGGGATTTGTGCTTGTGGGGGGGTTGGCAGACAGTACCAGGAGCAGAGGATGCTTTAAGTGCATGTGATTATGCATAGCAGATGTTGACAGATGTTTGATATCTCTGCCTCTGCTTATTTGACTTTTGCACACATTACATATTACTTTGGTTTTATCTGCAGCAATGACTGTAAAATGCTTCCACACAGAACCAGTTTTTTTGGCTGGTGGA
This sequence comes from Perca schrenkii, assembly GCA_025617405.1. Taxonomy (NCBI): domain Eukaryota; kingdom Metazoa; phylum Chordata; class Actinopteri; order Perciformes; family Percidae; genus Perca; species Perca schrenkii. Next base: position 58,466 of record JABUOV010000090.1, read on the forward strand.
GGACCAAGAGATGGCTCAGCAGCAGCCACACTCTATTTCTATTTGGTTGCCCAAATCCATGTGGGGAGTTTCAGCTAAGTTAATGAGTGACGGGTAGCTATGCTAAGGTTAACTAGCTTATAGCCTACATTTTGCTGTCTGCAAAAGACAGAGTAACTTAAACGTACACAATCATTTTTTTAACCTTTTTAACCGAACGTTAACGTTACTCTGTCAACAGCCTATTGTCTAAATGACCGAGCTAACAGAGCTACGTAAACAGAGCGAACATGAGAGCACCCGACTGCAGACGTCAATAACGCAGCGTAATGGAATAATCTCTTGATCAAACTCCGCTTCCCGAAAGTTATAAACTGCCTCCGGAACCCAGTTAATGTACGAAAAATCTATTCAACAAAAATAGTGATGCAGTTAAGAGTTTTTTCGCTCAGCCGAGCCGTCTCTGTTGCTGTGTGGAGCAGCCTGTGTCAGTCACCTCCTCCGACTCCTGAACGTCACTCACTCATCCGGGCATGCACTGCCGTTTCAGGAGGAAACGCAGCTTTTTCATATAAAGTTTTTCTTGTTCCCGAATACAAATATTTTTTTAAGTATTTGTTCGAAATAAGTATTCGTAAAAAACACGATATTTGTGCCTTTCCGAATACCGTATTCGGGTTCGGCTCCACCCCATATATATATATATATATATATATATATATATATATATATATATATATATGTCGCTCTATACTGCCTGCAGAAAAGCTAAGAGAAAGTGGAAAAGGCATAAACTTTAAACTTTACAGGACACATGCCATAAATCCCAGGGAGCAGCAGTTCAGTCTGCTAAAGCTCCTGATGTGTCTCACCTGGTAGCCAGTAACAGGCCTCAGGTTCTCTTCATAGTGTTGAACTCCACTATCAACCCTTGTCAAACTGACTGTGCTGGGTCATCCACATTGTTGTGTGAAAACTTCCTGAAACATTTCATTGATAAAACTGTTGGTCTGAGTTTTTAATCCCCTGTTTTTACTAGTGACCCCTTTATGTCCAGCTGTCTTCCAGCAGTTTGAGTCAGTTACATTACACCTTCTCTCTGACGTAGTCAAGCAGCTGAGTCCTGCTGGACGGCAACCCTGCACGCTCAGTTAAAGCTTTGTTTAACACTGTTATTTATCATTGGTTTACTCGTCTCTCAGCATCTCTCAGCTCAGGATGTGTTCCAGCTGCTTTTAAACATGCTGTTGTGCAACCACTGTTAAAAAATAAGAATCTGGATCCTTCAGTTTTGTCTAACTTTAGACCTATTTCCAAACTTCCCTTTTTATCTAAAGTCTTGGAGAAGGTTGTTTTTAATCAACTTCAATCATTTTTAGATGACTTTAGTATTCATGAAAAGTTCCAGTCTGGTTTTAAGCCCCGCCTCAGTACTGAAACTGCCATCCTAAGAGTCTACAACAACCTTCTCTTAGCGGTCGACTCAGAGACTTCGCTGTTTTAGTCTCTTAGATTTGACTGCTGCCTTTGACACGGTCAACCACTCTATCCTTTTATCCCGACTCAAACTAAGTGTTGGCATTACAGGCATAGCCCTAACACGGTTTGAATCTTACCTGACCGATAGGAGTTTTGCTGTCCACCTTAATAATTTCTCTTCATCTGCTCCTCTTTCTTGTGGGGTCCCCCAAGGCTCTATTTTGGGACCCATGCTCTTTTCTCTGTACATGCTGCCCTTAGGGTCCATTTAAAAAAACATAACATTTCCTTCCACTGTTTTGCATACGATGTCCAAATCTATTTGCCTGTAAGAAACCATGATAAGGACACTGTCCAGCCTTCGCTTAACTGCCTGAGTGATCTCAAAATACGGTTGGATCAGAATTCTCTCTGTCTCAATGACAATAAGACTGAAATTGTTGTGTTTGGTCGTGCTGAACATTTTAGTGCCTGTGTAGATGCTCTTGGTACTTTAGGTCCCCATACTCGTCCTTTTACCAAGAATCTGGGAGTGATTTTTGACAGTGCTTTTAAATTTGACAAACAGATTAGTTCTGTTGTTAAAACTAGCTTCTTCCAGCTGAGACTTTTGGCTAAGGTCAAGCCTTACCTGCTACGCAAAGACTTTGAGAGAGTCATACATGCATTTATTACGTCCCGTTTAGACTACTGTAACTCACTGTATGTTGGATTGGATCGGTCATCCCTTCGTTGGTTACAGTTAGTCCAGAACGCAGCAGCTCAGCTTTTAACCGGGACCAAACAGCGTGACCACATTACACCGGTTTTGGCTACGCTCCACTGGCTTCCTGTTTGTTTGTTTCAGGGTTGATTTTAAAATTGTATTAATTGTCTTTAAGATCTTAAATGGGTTGTCGCATTCTTATTTATCAGAGCTCTTATATGTCCACACACCTGTCAAAGCACTGAGGTCGTCCAATCAGATGCTCCTCCATGTGCCCAGATCCAGGTTAATAAACAAAGGTGAGCGAGCCTTTTCATTGGCTGCTCCAAATCTCTGGAATGGTTTACCTGTTCATATAAGAACCTTGATTAAGACCCATTACTATGCCATTGGCTTTCAATTCAAGTTGAGCTTTGATATCTTGACCTTTTTCAACTGTTGGTTATTGTGTATTTTGTATTGTGTATTATTTGTGTATACTATCTATTTTGTTTTTTTGCTCTTGTTAAGCACTTTGGTCAAGTATGGTTGTTTTTAAATGTGCTATATAAATAAAATTGAACACTCACAGACACACACATACAGACACACAAACACTCACAGACACACACACACATACAGACACACACACACACACACACAGACTGCTTTAACCCTCCCAGTGGCTCCTCCCCCCCCCCTGCCCTGCTGGTTTAAGACCCCCCCCCCTCCCCCCTCCGTCTGATAACAAGGATAAAAAAGGAAACAACTTTCTCCAGCCTCAACACAACCCTTCCAACCTACCGCCATCAAACAGCAGCAGCAGAAGAAGAAGGACGACAAGAAGAAGAAGAAGAAGAAGGACAATAAGCAGCAGAAGAGAGCAGTGAATTTTCTGGGAGAGCGGAGACATGAAGACTAAACTACAGGTGAGTTTTTCCCTCTACCTGGCAAATGTACAGCTCATTCATCCACGTACAGTTGACTTGTAGCCCTTGTTAAAGTGGATTTATTTAGTCAGACATTTAGGGTTGTCTTAGTTAGGGTTAATGTCAGTTGTAGTTTCTGTTCGGATATTAAATCAGAAACACAAGCGTGTTAACGTATTAAAATGTTATTGTACAGTTATCTGTTTACATGTTTAGTTATTAATATCAGCAGTAATAATAATGCTCTGTGCTGTTGCTCACATTTACATCAGTCTAAAGTTCTGATTATTGAGTAACACTAACACAACCAATCAGTGTTCTGCAAAAAGTGACCTCAGCTTCTACTTTGTATTTGAGAGTTGTGTCTTTATCTCATTCCTGAGTCTTATACCTGCAGAAGTGTTTACCTGCTGGAAAACCTTCTTAAAGGGCCGGTACATCCAGTAGGGAAAAATCCTCCCATTTGTTTAATGGTCTAATCATATAATCAGTCAATCAATCTAATCAATATTTCTCTCTGGAATGTAGCGGAGTTGAAGTAGAAAGTGGCATGAAAAGAAAAGACTCAAGTAAAGTACAAGTACCTCAACATTTGGTACTGAGTTACAGTACTGGAGTACATGTACTGAGTTATGGAGTACATGTACTGAGTTATGGAGTACATGTTCTGAGTTACATTCCACAACTTGCCGGAAGGATCACAGATAGAAAAAAATATGACTGCGTTGTTAAGGCGTGAAAACGAGATAAGAAGTTATAAAAAGACAGCTCAGGAGTAATATAGATAATGAGAGAACACAGCATGTGTTAGCATTCTAGGGTGTGTCTGTGTGTGTGTGCGCGCGCGTGTCTGTATGTCTGTGTGTGTGTGTGTGTGTGTCTGTGAGTGTGTGGGTCTGTGGGTCTGTGTCTGTGTTTGTGTGTATGTGTGTCTGTGTTTGTGTGTGTGTGTGTGTGTGTGTG
>JABUOV010000090.1:67500-117500 GCA_025617405.1 Perca schrenkii
CGTTTTTCTCACTTTTTCGTACACATGTTGTTTCCTCTGCAGGTCCTGATCAGGTGTGACTGAAGATGAACAGCTGAGATCCAGTTTGTCTCCGTGGCGACACAACAAACAGCTGTTGGCCCGGATCCAGAGAGGGAGACTGGGCCAGGTTCAGTCCACATGTAGGCTAGGGTTAGCCCAGGTTTAGTTTAGTCTAGATATAGTCCACATGTAGGCTAGGGTTAGCTAAGGTTTAGACCAGTCTAGATATAGTCCACATGTAGGCTAGGGTTAGCTCAGGTTTAGACCAGTCTAGATATAGTCCACATGTAGGCTAGGGTTAGCTCAGGTTTAGACCAGTCTAGATATAGTCCACATGTAGGCTAGGGTTAGCTCAGGTTTAGACCAGTCTAGATATAGTCCACATGTAGGCTAGGGTTAGCTCAGGTTTAGACCAGTCTAGATATAGTCCACATGTAGGCTAGGGTTAGCTCAGGTTTAGACCAGTCTAGATATATCTCAGGTTTAGTTTAGGTTTAGCCCAGGTCAGTATAGTCTAGATCAGCTGTTCTCTAACGTATTACAACAAATTTTAATCATAATTTAATTTAATTTAAAGGGGTGATAGAATGCAAAACCGATTTTACCCTGTCATAGTTGAATAACGACAGTTCGGTGGGTAAATAGGACATACATATGAACTCAAAGTCCCACTGACACCCCTTTACTATGAAAATCTCATATTTTGAAACTGCCGCTGAAAACGGGCGAATCTCAACAAAGCTAGTTGCTTACGTAAGCATCTCAAAACCTCTTTGTCACAGCCGTGGGTGTATTAAGAGAACAGTCACCCCCCAACATTTACAGGCTAAACAACTGACCTGAGATCAGGTAGTCTTCTGAATCTAGGTCACACAGATCTCTGCTATTCCGTTACAAAATTCACTTCTGAGACTTTTTTATGCGAGAAATCAACTATGTAAAGCTCAAATATGGGCCGTTTTACTAAAATGGATGGCTAATTGCAAATTTTGTCCGACTGTGTGTCGGGGTTCAGCGGCTGTTGCTGCCTGTGTAGCTGCCTTGCCGCCCGGCCTGCTTTCCTTCACACACCCCGGCCTGCTGTGAGGTAGTTGGAGCTCGGCCAGTGGCCCGGTGCTCAATACCCGCGCAACCTTACCCTTTTCTGGGTGACTGGACTACTACACACCGCTGCCCTGACAGAGCTCCAGGGCCTGCAGCTCGCTGTTCTCCCTCCCCTCTTCCTGCTACCGGCTGGCCGGTGAGTGACTGAGAGCGCGGTCAGCGAGCTTGTTACGCCCGCAATCTCTTACTGCAACCTGCAGGTTCCAGTTAATCTTATATTGCATATGTGTGTTGAGTTATTTAAACAAACAATCGGGGAAATAAACGCCTCTTGTCCGTGAGTCTTATTGATAGAGCCGTGGTGAGCTGGAGTCCATCAATGAGAGCTAGCTAGCCTCCTCCTAAATCTGACATTCACAAAAATGCATTAAATCCGAAAAAGTGTTAGCTAAGCTTTGTAAGACCTTGGGCAAGCTGTAATATACATGCCGTGACGAAATTCAAACTGTAAATATATTGTAGTTATGCCGGCAGCCAGCCGCAGAGCCCCGGTAGTAAAGTAATCCACAAAGGGTGACTTTTATTTATTTATTTTATTTTATTTAACCTTTATTTATTCAGGGGAGGTTCACTGAGAGGCAACCTCTCTTTTGCAGGAACGCCCTGATCACATTCACACAGATACTACACATTCATACCTGGAAGCTGCCCAGTACAACCACAGTCTGATCTGCTGGCCACTGAGCAGCTCCACTGGAGCTGTTGAGGTTAAGGGCCTTGCTCAAGGGCACCTCAGTGGTGGTAATGAGGGAGGGACAAGCGCTGTTCTTTCACTTTCCCCACCCAGATTTTATCCTGTCGGTCTGGGGATTGAACCGACGACCTCCCGGTCACAAGCTCGCTTCTCTAACCTTTAGGCCACAACTGCCCACTTTGCGTTGGGTATGGAGCCCAGCAGGCTGCCGCTTTCTCGTCAGACTGTGTGGAGCTCCTAAAGTCCGACACGTCTTACCAAATTTGCAATTCGCCATACATTTTCGTAAAACGGCCCATATTTGAGCTTTATATAGTTGATTTCTCGCTTAAAAAAGTCTCAGAAGTGAATTTGGTAACGAAACATTGCAGTGTCTGGAATATGAGATTCTGTCGCATCTCTAATGTGTGTCTATGGGGATTCGCTCAACCAATCAGCGCGTGTCATTAATGTGTGTGTATGGGGAATCGCTAAACCTATCAGCGCGCAGCTCATTTAAATATTCATGAGCATACCATATTTGGAAGAAAAGCTCTTGTTACAAATAGTGCCAAAACACAGGGATGCATAAGGGCCAATAAAATATCAACCAGGCCATTTTCAGCCCAGCCAATGTTACATATCCCATTAGGAGACCATAAGGAACAGTGTGAAATACTCTATATAATCATTCTATCACCCATTTAATTTAATTTAATCAACTCAAGTTATAACTTTTATTATAGAATTTATTCAAGTTGAGTTCTCAGTTTTAACATTTGGAAACCGTTACATAGTAAACAATGGAACTTTTTCTCCAGCTTCATGTACTTAAAGGATTCTTCTTTGACGTTTTCGGGTTTTTTGACAATGTCTTTGTCACTATTTTACACTTTTAGTTTTTTTTTACTTTTGTTGTTTCGTTCCAACATAGTTTCCTTTTGTTGACGTATTTGCCGCCTTTTTCGGGCATATTCAACATCAATAATAATGTATTAATCAATAGAAAAAAACAGAAACCGGTCTGGATCTCCTGATGACGTCAGAAGGTTCTGGAGATATGTGGCTTCTTAAAGAATGGCTCCAATCTCTACTTCTTTTACTTTAGAATCGCTCATAATCTGTTTTCACCTTCAACCCCCCCCCCAAAAAAAGTCATCAAAAATAGTGTTAAAAATGCCTCAAAAGTGGCAAAAACAAAGCGCTAAAAAATTGTCAAAAAAGCACCATAAAAAACGTCAAAAAAGTTTAGAAATACTTAAAAAAAAGTGTAGACAAGAAGTCACCCTGAGATAGACAGTTACTCTGATAATGTCTCTATTGGGATACTATGGTGAGTACTCTTACATGTAGTACACGTTTGGACAGGGTGGTGCACGGCCACTATGCACTGACAGGAAATGGTCTTTGGCTGTATAAGGCTTTTATTCAAGCCAATGAACAATCAAACACAACTCATACATATAAAGATAATGACCTTTGGGAAAAATCCATTAAAAAATTACTAAGGTTTATATTGCCATGTGAAAATACATTTGTTAAATAAAACATTCAGATAACACATTACATTTAATGGATCACGGGGACACAATGAAGACCTCCTGGTCGAGGCTCCCCTGTGGGTCTACATATAGTATGTGCATAGATAACTGTGTTTTAATGGATCTCGGGGACACAATGAAGACCTCTTGGTCGAGGTTCCCCTGTGGGTCTACATATAGTATGTGCATAGATAACTGTGTTTTAATGGATCACAGAGACACAATGAAGACCTCTTGGTCAAGGCTCCCCTGTGGGTCTACATATAGTATGTGCATAGATACTTTTGTTCATAAGGGTCCAACTTCATGAGTTTGGGCAAATCTGTTGTTTGTCTACCTATGAGTAAAATTATGTTTATTTTTAAATCTTTGTGATCAGTCCATTTTTAGTAAATTGTCTTGTTTGTTTTGATCTAGAGGAGGACGGCAAGAAGAAATGGAGGAACTTAAGGGATGAGTACAGTAAGGAGCACATAGCAGCTAAGGAGAGGCGAGCCCCTAGCCTGCAGCACCCCTACCCTTTACAGTCCCTGTAGAATCCCTATCCTGACACACCCAATCCTTTACAGTCCCTGTAGAACCCTTACCCTGACAAACCTGGGGTCTCATTTATAAAACTGTGTGTAGGATCCTTACTTAAAGTGTACGTATGCCCAAAAGCCCAAAATGGCGTACAGCAAAAAAATTTACGCAATGTTCCCTTTATAAATCACAGAGTACCTTAAAGTGTGCATACATGGATCAGACTCCCGCCCTGTACACGCCCATTTTTAACCATAAATAGTCAACGTAAAGCACCTTGTGAATGCTGATCAGTATGTTAATGACCCTGGCAGTTGTTTTGTTACACCGAATCATGACCACTGGCGGAGAAAAAGCTAAAAACTTCTCAGACGCTGGTGAATTGCTGGAAATTGAATTATAATTTTGCGTGTAGGGAAACCTGATCTACAACAACATGTATTAATAATACGTCCAAAACGGCACTCTGGGACAGCTTCAATATACCAGACCTATATGATAAGATTTAACAGAACTATGTATTATATCCAAACAAGCCTTAGTGATAAAGTTGAAGATTATAATATTTATATAAAACAGTATTAAAGTTCGGTCTGATAACGAGGACATTAAGGGTAAGGATTGCGCAAGAGCTTAACGGCTACTTTTCCAGACTTTGACATTTGATGATGTATGCACAGTTTTAAAGACAGATAAAGTATGTTGTTATTTACCCTGCACTCTGCCATTATGTAATGGTAGGGTAGTTGACGCTATGTATTCCATGTAGTCTGGCCATGCCCTGCTCATGTGCTCCGTAGCAGACAATGTGACGGCGAGACAGCACCAATTAAATATTAAGAACTAATTTTGATTTAAGATTTGAGTTGGAGGAGAACAGTTATCACTCAGTACAAGCGCAAACAACACTGCTGGATTTAATCTTGATGGTAATGTGGATGATACGGTGTGAAGAAATGTGCGTGAGACATCAATACTTGAAAATATTACGAGTTATCGTTATTCCCACATGTACTCTCTGCAGTCTGACTCCAGTTCACCACCTCACCATCTGGGTCACCAGTTCCTATTTTGTCTCCAAAATGTGCGGACGCATCGGTCAGAGTTTGCGTGGAGGACCGCACATTCTCCCCCTCAAGTTTGTTTTTATAAATCACAACCTTTGCGTTGGAAGTGGCGGATGCCCATTTTCAGCCCCGTTTTTTGAGTATGCCACGTTTATAAATGTGACCCCTGGTCCTTTACAGTCCCTGCAGAGCCCCTACCCTATATTACACACCTGGCCCTGCAGAGCCCCTACCCTGACACACCTGGCCCTGCAGAGCCCCTACCCTGACATACCTGGCCCTGCAGAGCCCCTACCCTGATATACCTGGCCCTGCAGAGCCCCTACCCTGACACACCTGGCCCTGCAGAGCCCCTACCCTGACATACCTGGCCCTGCAGAGCCCCTACCCTGACACACCTGGCCCTGCAGAGCCCCTACCCTGACATACCTGGCTCTGCAGAGCCCCTACCCTGACACACCCTGCCCTGCAGAGCCCCTACCCTGACACACCTGGCCCTGCAGAGCCCCTACCCTGACATACCTGGCCCTGCAGAGCCCCTACCCTGACATACCTGGTCCTGCAGAGCCCCTACCCTGACATACCTGGCCCTGCAGAGCCCCTACCCTGACATACCTGGCCCTGCAGAGCCCCTACCCTGATATACCTGGCCCTGCAGAGCCCCTACCCTGACACACCTGGCCCTGCAGAGCCCCTACCCTGACATACCTGGCCCTGCAGAGCCCCTACCCTGACACACCTGGCCCTGCAGAGCCCCTACCCTGACATACCTGGCTCTGCAGAGCCCCTACCCTGACACACCCTGCCCTGCAGAGCCCCTACCCTGACACACCTGGCCCTGCAGAGCCCATACCCTGACATACCTGGCCCTGCAGAGCCCCTACCCTGACATACCTGGTCCTGCAGAGCCCCTACCCTGACATACCTGGCCCTGCAGAGACCCTACCCTGACATACCTGGCCCTGCAGAGCCCCTACCCTGACATACCTGGTTCTTTACAGTGTGGGAACCTGCAACACCAGAGCCCCTGCATCCAAAGAGCCGACCCAAAAGATAAAATGCAGAGCTCTCTGAGTTTGAGAACCACGTAATCGGCGCACTGTCAAGCAACCCAAATGACCCAAACTCTTTGGTTCTTATCTGGCTTCTAAGCTCCAAAGACATTCCTCTGCAAAGAGACAGCCGCTCACATTACGCATTGAGCTGTCTATAAGGGAAGGAGAGTTTGGGCAGAGACACTAACATTTACAAACTTCTTTGACAATTTGCATTTTGTGTATTTCTGTTTGTTTTGTTCAATATTTTAGTGTAATTCATATATTTATTTTGAGTGCAATAAAAATTTTGAATATTTACTTGCATCTCATTCCTTATTATTCTTTCAGTATTTCATGGGCTGTTTATACGTTAAAGTAAAGTTATGTTAGATACTACAAAAGTACTTCAGTACTTTAAAGTTGTGTCACCAAACAACGAAGACATGTTTGCGACTATTTCTGTTTCACTGACTTAAATTAAATGATCTCAAATACAGTCATGGCCAAAAGTGTTGGCACCCCTGAAATCTTTCCAGAAAATCAAGTATTTCTCACAGAAAAGTATTGCATTAACACAATTGCTATACACATGTTTATTCCCTTTGTGTGTATTGGAACAAAACAAAAAAAGAAGGAAAAAAAGCAAATTGGACATAATTGCACACAAAACTCCAAAAATGGTATGGACAAAATTATTGGCACCTTTTCAAAATTGTGGATAAATAAGATTGTTTCAAGCATGTGATGCTCCTTTAAACTCACCTGGGGCAAGTAACAGGTGTGGGCAATATAAAAATCACACCTGAAAGCAGATAAAAAGGAGAGAAGTTGACTTAGTCTGTGCATTGTGTGTCTGTGTGTACCACACTAAGCATGGACAACAGAAAGAGGAGAAGAGAACTGTCTGAGGACTTGAGAACCAAAATGTGGAAAAATATCAACAATCTCATGGTTACAAGTCCATCTCCAGAGATCTAGATGTTCCTTTGTCCACAGCGTGCAGCATTATCAAGAAGTTTGCAACCCATGGCACTGTAGCTAATCTCCCTGGACGTGGACGGAAGAGAAAAATTGAGGAAAGGTTGCAACGCAGGATAGTCCGGATGGAGGATAAGCAGTCCCAAACAAGTTCCAAAGAAATTCAAGCTGTCCTGCAGGCTCAGGGTGCATCAGTGTCAGCACAAACTATCCGTCGACATTTGAATGAAATTAAACGCTATGGCAGGAGACCCAGGAGGACCCCACTATGGCAGGAGACCCAGGAGGACCCCACTATGGCAGGAGACCCAGGAGGACCCCACTATGACAGAAGACCCTGGCGGACCCCACTATGACAGAAGACCCTGGCGGACCCCACTGCTGACACAGAGACATAAAAAAGCAAGACTACAGTTTGCCAAAATGTATTTGAGTAAGCCAAAATCCTTCTGGGAAAACGTCTTGTGGACAGATGAGACCAAGATAGAGCTTTTTGTTAAAGCACATCATTATACTGTTTACCGAAAACGGAATGAGGCCTTGAAGTGTATTATTATCTGCACATTCTATAACTTGTATTTAAGTTATATCTGAACTATCTATATGCATGATGAACTTTACCCCACTTTCAGAGGACACCTCTCAGAAAACATCTGGAAAGCGTTATCAGTGGGGCCCTAGAATTAGGGATGCCCTTGTTGGCTTGGTTCCAAAAGGATGATAGCCATTGGTCAAAGTATTGTTTCCTCCCCCATCTATGTTACACACATTATATATATATATATACATACAGTTTTCAAACAAAGAAAGACAAAGGACCATTGGAGAATTGGGAAAACAGGTCCTCTCCGGGCTCGAGCTTGTAAATTGATGCTGAATTCTTTGATGTAAATAAACCTTTATAATCAAGAAACAGCGTCAGCGGATTCCTCTCAACACAGCATTACAGCATCGCTACCAAATACATCACAGCCTACAGAGAAAAGAACACAGTACCTACAGTCAAATATGGTGGAGGTTCAAAGATGTTTTGGGGTTGTTTTGCTGCCTCTGGCACTGGGTGCCTTGACCAAGACATCATGAAATCTGAGGATTACCAAAGGATTTTGGGTCGCAATGTAGGGCCCAGTGTCAAAAAGCTGGGTTTGCGTCTGAGATCGTTGGTCTTCCAGCAGGACAATGACCCCAAACATACTTCAAAAAGCACACATCCAGAAATGGATGGCAACAAAGTGCTGGAGAGTTCTGAAGTGGCCAGCAATGAGTCCAGATCTAAATCCTATTGAACACCTGTGGAGAGATCTCCAAAATTGCTGTTGAGAAAAGGCGCCCTTCCAATATGAGAGACCTGGAGCAGTTTGCAAAGGAAGAGTGGTCCAAAATTCTGGGTGAGAGGTGTAAGAAGCTTATTGATGGTTATAGGAAGCGATTGATTTCAGTTATTTTGTCCAAAGGGTGTGCAACCAAATATTAAGTTGAGGGTGCCAATAATTTTGTCCAGCCCATTTTTGGAGTTTTGTGTGCAATTACATCCAATTTGCTTTTTTTCTTCTTTTTGTTTTGTTCCAATACACAAAGGGAATAAACATGTGTAAAGCAAACCATGTGTTAATGCCATACTTTTCTGTGAGAAATACTTGATTTTCTGAAAAAATTTCAGGGGTGCCAACACTTTTGGCCATGACTGTATAAAAAGGAGAAATAACAATTATGATTTAAAAACATCCAAATACACACAGCTACATTCACGATATATACCATATATACCGTATTATATATATTATATTCTATATAGACCAGTGATTTTCAACCACTGTGCCGCGGCACACTAGTGTGCCGTCAGAGATCGTCCTGTGTGCCGTGGGAAATTATCCGATTTTACTTAATTGGTCCAACAATTTTTTTTATTGAGTTACTGCAAATAATTTTCCATTGTTGCGCATCTGTGCCTCAATATGATGACTGGCAGAGAAATTAAATACTATTCTGTGTCAGTAGGTGGCAGTATAGCGCAATAATGACCTTGTTGATTTAAGACCATAGAATTACTGCCAGCAGGGCAGTAATTTTGCGACCAAAATTTGAGTGTGCGACTGAATTTTTCATCCAGTCGTACATGTGCGACCAGTAAATTTGCCTCCTTTTTTACACGTTAAACGTTGACATTTCGGTACCTGAGAGCGCGTAAGCGCAAGCTTATCTGTCCTCTCTGAAACACAGAGACAGAGAGCAGAGCTCTGACACACACGCACACACTCGCACACACGCAGAGCTGCAGATGATGCAAACTACGTCGGTTCTGCGGTTTTGTGGAAGTCACAGTGAGTCACGGAAATGCAGATAAAGTGGTTTCTAGTGTGGTTACAGTTTTTCATAACTTCAAGCAGACAGCGTTTGCTGTGATATGATATTAATGGCGAGCCGAAAGCGGTCGCGGTGCTGTTGACATTACACTTCCTCAGAGCCGAGCAGGCACAGTGGTTTGTATGCCCTGGTGGCTGACTGATAGGCTGAGGTTGTAAGGCAACGCAACTTTATTTCTACAGCACCTTTTGGTTGTGCCCCTAAAATTTTCAGTTGGGGGCCACTATGCTCCTAATGAAAAAAGTTAGTCTGGAGCCCTGCTGCCACCTTTCGCGCGCATCCCGCAGTGACAGGATGTAAGCAGTAGGGCCGAGATCATCGATGTAAGCCTGCAAAAGCGATGGATACATTTTAAAAAAAGAAAAATGCAGATTCTGATTATTAGGCTACAATGTGTCATTTTTGGTTGGTGGTGTGCCGCGGGATTTTTTAAATGTAAAAACTGTGCTGTGGCTCAAAAAAGGTTGAAAACCACTGATATAGACCGTATTATATATACTATACTCATGATATAGACCGTATTATATATATATATATATTATACTCACATATATATATATATATATATATAGTATTAAAGGTGCTCTAAGCGACATTGGGTGACGTTACTTCTTGTTGACGTTCATATTGTCAAACAACATGGAGGCTAGCTCGCCCCTCCCTCCTCATCCCGTCCGCTCCCCCTCCCTTCTGTACTAACCGCCCCACCCTCACCCACAAATCCTTCTTGTTGGTTATTGGCTGGAAGATTTTTTTTATGTTTAGTGGTGTTGAAATGTGTCGAGAATGGGTGTTCTTCTGTTTTTCACACGTATTGTGGATTCAAGAAACATTTATAGAGAGTACATGGATACTGTGTAGCTTCAAGTTCTGTTTATCCTTTGGACAATGTTGACAGTAATGTTTGTGGTCCTGATCTACTGCCAAGTGCTGTTTCTCTCGTAGGTTACCCAGCTCCTCTTGAAAAGAGACAGTTACTGGATATGTTCGCTCAAGTACAAGCATCTGGAGTCTCTGAAAGTACTGTGCAGTCTTTAGTTAGTTCAATGGAGGAATTTGTAAATGACATCCATGTCCAAGCACAGGACACTGTTCTTAAATGTCTTTCATCTGAAGTAAATGAACAAACTCTACATAAAGTTAAAGACTGTTTTGAGCAGTTTGAAAATCCATTTTCATTCCTCAATACTGAAACTAAGAGACAAAGACATTTTGAGAAAAAATTTAAAATTGTTGACCCAGTAGAGCATGTTCTTGATGTGCGTTATGATATACGTAAGGATAGAACTACTGGTGTATACAGTCACATTACTGTTAATGACTAATTTGTCTATGTGCCTTGTTACGTCCCTAATTTATCTAGGGGTGGAGGACGCAGATTTTGGGAACTCCTGAGTCAGTGTTTACCAACGGTGAACTCATCAACTGTTTCCAACAAGTAAAGTTTCATGAAGATGGCATGTTCAAAGACATTAATGATGGTTCATATTTCAGAAATCATCCATTATCTTCACAGCAAAAACAACAATCAAATTCAGCTTTATTGTGATGATTTTGAAACGGCCAATCCGCTAGGATCTAAAAAGGGAAATTCACAAACTTGGCTGTGTTTACTTTATTTTAAGACATTTGCCAATTAAGCTGAATTCAGTTTTGATGAACATTGATCTTGTGGCGCTTTTTCATTCAGAGGACTTGAAGAAGTTTGGTTTTGATCCAATCCTACAGCCTCTTGTTCATGACTTAAAAGTTTTGGAGACACAGGGAATCCAGGTGCCCTTTTCAGATACGTCATTAAAGGAGAACTCCGGGCAAGTTTTACGTTAATCTTGATTGCTATATGTATATGAGTACTCAGGGGCGGATCAACCGGGGTGGCATAGGGTGGCAACTGCCACCCTAAAAGAAAGCCTTGCCACCCCTGCTGCCAACCCAGTTGGAAGCAACGAATTACGGTAAAAGTTATGGCCAATTTGACAATTTATGAGCGTGCGTCTCCAATGTCCGACTGCAGTGAATGCAGCATAAGATGACGCCAGAGCGGAGAGAGCCGGTTTTGTTTGGAAAACTGAGTGGCGCGAAGCGAGGGAGACAGGAGTCGCGATGAATGGAGACACAAGAGGAAAGAGGTCAAAACGGATTAACTATCTGTCAAGAAATGAAATTATAACGAAAACACAGTGCTAGCATAGTTGCGATGCTGATTTTGAGATGATAAAAATCAGGTTGAAGAACGTTATTTTGCCAACTATACAATGTTAGTTAGGGTCTGACGTTTGTTCTGTGTAAAGTAGGCTACAAAAGATAATATTGATTCAATGTCTGTCAAGGAAAACATCGTTACTTTGAATCTTACAGAAATGAAGAGGAATGGTAGCATATTCAGTTTTTGTCTCCAAAGAGAAAGGCGAGAGAAATAGAAAATGAACAAGTGAGCAAGGTAGATGGAGAAGATGTGGTGGAAGGAGAGAGAAAAGAGGTGGAAGGAGAGAGAAAAGGGAAACAGAAACGCGACAGAGAGAATACAAGGCCAAGGCGACCAGGGACAGGAGGAGGTAAAGAAGACCACAGCGGTGAAGATATGGAGGGAGAGCATCACCGAGAGGAGGAGAGAGAAAGCCGGTATGGAAACTGTTGATGCATAGTATACTAAGTTAGATATGAATAAGAACAACAACTGACAAAGCTTAAATATGAATAATTAGGGAAAGTTGTCAGTGTGAAAGTTTGATGAGATGGGGAGATGAGTTTTTATATTTTGTGTAGAATGTATTTTAGATCCATTGCTCAGATTAAATATAAAAAATAAAACAAATATATAAATAAAACAAAAAATAAACAAATGAACCTAAAAATCCTGTCCCAGGTTAAAATGTTAGTGTGTGTTAACACAGTCTGATGGTTAGAACTAATCAATGACAGTTCCTAAGTTTGTACAAATGCTGCCTGCAACGCTGCCTCTCTGACTCAGTCGAAAACTGTTTGCTTCCCCTCTCACACATCTGCCACTCATCACCAGTGTCTTACCTTAATGCCTTTAAAGAGTGCCTTTGTGCCTCTTAACAGACACAAAATGCAATTAAAATGTAAGTGCAACATGAACAGGGAACTTACATGACAACAAGAAGCATTTAGCAACTTAGCCATTGTTTAAACTCACCTACCCTCTTAGCTGCTAGCTGCCGTCTGGGATGAGTGAGTGTGTTCAGCCAGGCTCCGGCAATAGTCATCACGCAGTAGTTCCATGTGTATTTCTAGCATATATATCCATTTTGTGTGCTGTCGTTGGTGAATATGAGTCTCTGCAGTGGCGAATTGTGTGGTAGTTTCCTTAGCCAGGCTAGCAGCCCGGACCGGCATCCTTTTACTTCCTATAGCCGCCTCCCTCGCCTGCTGAGCCCGATAACAATCCAACAAGCGCCCGCTGGTCTGGTGGAGGTGTTCCAGAAGACTGTTCAAGCCTTCGCGGCAAAAAATTGTATTTTATTTCACCATCACAAATAGGTAATTGGCACTGTAGCGGTTATGACCATATAAGTTGCTAAATGCTTCTTGTTGTCATGTAAGGGCCCTGTTCATGTTGCACAAACATTTTAATTGCATTTTGTGTCTGTTAAGAGGCACAAAGGCACTCTTTATCTTATGCCCCCTATCTGCCGTTTTAGCTGAGTGGGAGCTCTCGGCATTAGCTGCAGCAGCTCCGTGTTGCTAGCACCAATTCAGCTCGTTTTTTTTGCTATCGACAGTACTCACATACATATAGCAATCAATATTAATGTCAAAATTGCCCGGAGTTCTCCTTTAAGGCCCTGACACACCCACCAGATGGCCAAGTGTCGGCAGAAAAGCCAGTCGGACTGATCAGTCTCCCCGAGTTGGTCCAAAAAAGTACCTCAGAACACACCAAAGAGACGAGACGTAATACATCTCCATAACTGCAGGTGACGCTAATCTATATTATCGCCCAAAAATGAAAACCGGCTGCTGATTGGACTGTCATGGCGGCTCATTCAGAATACGATCTCATATTGTACTAAAATAGTTCACGAAACGTGTTTGTGAAATGAATTTGTCTTCATTTCACATCAACAAAGGTCAGTTTAAAAGATTTTGAGAGACTCTAGTCACGCTCATCCCGCTCCCTGTTTCCTGGTTAGCTCTCCACCAATCAGATGGGTCATTGAGTCTGACTGCCGGCAGTGCTCGCCCCGCCAATTATACAAGTCAAATGTACATGTGCTTTTTGGTATGGTTGAATTGTTCAGTGCAACTTAGGTTAACAGGTTTGCAGTCAGTGTTTAGTGAGGATGACCCAGACTTACTACTTCTCACCAAGGAGCTCTATTCAGAACACTGCAATGCCATGGCACCAAATCCCACTCAATTTCACTCATTGGGTGTTAGGAGAACCTGTCCCTTAAATGCACTGCAATTCTTTCATTCCTCAGACAATTATGCTGTGGATATTATGCACGACCTACTAGAAGGTGTTGAACAGTATGAGGTAAAGCTTCTTGTTCAGTATTTGGTGAAGGACTTCATCTGTCAAAGGATTCAGAGCTTTAATTATGGGTACAGAGAGAGAAAGACCAGACCCAGTGGAGTCAAAGTTAATGACGACGGCAGTATGACCTCAGGCTCAATGCCATCCAGTCTGGGTGCCTCCTGCTACATACTACCTTGATTTTTGGAGACCTAGTTGACCAGAACAACAGTTATTGGAATGTGATTATGATTTGATTCAGATGGTGTGACTTATGATTTGAAGCAGCTCATTTCTGACCATCACAAAGGTTTTAAGTTGGTGTTAACAGATAGGATGCTCATCCCAAAGCATCAACTGATGACTCACCCCCCCAGATGTATTAGGAAATAGGTCCACTTCTACACATGTGGTGACCGGGTCAGGTTACTCAAGCCACTTCTGATCTTCAACACATAAGCCGTACAAAACAAAACAAGATCTGTGTTCCATCAGATTGTCAATGTTTATGCACATTATAAAAATGAGCCATATTCTTGCTGTTGGGTTAAAACGGAAACACGAATAACAACAAAACAACAGATAAAAACGAGCAATTTTCCATTTAATTTGGATTATACTTGAGTACCCTGACCCAGTCACCACATGTGTAGAAGTGGACCTATTTCCTAATACATCTGGGGAGTGAGTCATCAGATGATGCTTTGGGATGAGCCTCTTATCTGTAAACAGCAACTTAAAACCTTTGTGATGGTCAGAAATTAGCTGTTTCAAATAATAAGTCACACCATCTGTTATTTTTGGTGAGAATACAATGTTGACAATCTGAATCAAAAGCATAATCACATTCCAATAACTCCAAAAATCAAGGGAGTATGTAGCAGGAGGCACCCAGACTGGATGGCATTGAGCCCGAGGTCATACTGCCGTCGTCATTAACTTTGACTCCACTGGGTCTGGTCAGTCTCTCTCTGTATTCATGGTTACAGCTCTGAATCCTTTGACAGATGAAGTCCTTCACCAAATACTGAACAGGAAGCTTTAACTCACACTGTACAACACCTTCTAGTAGATCGTGCATAATATCCACAGCATAATTGTCTGAGGAATGAAAGAATTGCAGTGCATTTAAGGGACAGGTTCTCCTAACACCCAATGAGTGAACTAGAGTGGGATTTGGTGCCATTAAATTGCAGTGTTCTGAATAGAGCTCCTTGGTGAGAAGAATTAAGTCTGGGTCATCCTCACTAAACACTGACTGAAAACCTGTTTTGTAAGTTAAACTAAATCGACAACAGTAAGTTGCACTGAACGATTCAACCATACCAAAGGTGTCGAAGGTGTCGGTAATACCGGTTCTCAGGACATCCCAAGTTGGCATTATAAAAAAGCTTAAAGCGTACAGTATATTAGCCGCATCCAAGGTGGCGCACGCCATCATGACGTCAAAATGACAATAGCAAATTTATTGTTGTTCATTTTCAGGCTGGAGGCAATTCCAGGTTCATCTCCCAATACCCTAAAAGTTGAAGCTCACACGGAACATATAGAGACTGTTTCCCCTGAAGAAAGATCAACAACTAAAACCTAAGTGTTGCTCCTCCAAGAGGCCTTGTGAACACAGTCTGCACACACTGGGGACACACAGCACTCTGTTCAAATGCCAACACACTGCTGGCACAACAGTTAAGGATGGAGGCTTGTGGTGTGTCTCTAAGGTCTAATTGATCAGAGGAGTTATGGTATTCTTCGGTAGTCTGAGGAACTTTAACCATTGTTCATGTGAAATCTCAAAGACAGCCTGATGCTTTGTTTATAGACTATTTGTGGCTGTTTGCAGTTTGACCTCTCTACTCCTGTTGATAAAGTATAATAGTGTGGTGTTAAAATCACACTAACACTCTTTATTCAGTCTGTCCCCAACATTTTAACTTTCATATATTTGCTGTGTACAAGTGTTGAAAATGAAATGATTACTTTGATAAGATTATCAATATCATTATCAAAGATGATGAAGTGTAATTTGTGTGGCTGATCTGATATATCACAGACCTTCTGACAGGCAGTTTTCACCTGGAAATGATGAAAGAATGTATCTGTACATTATATATATATATATATATATATATATATATATATATATATATATATATATATATATATATATATATATATATATATATATATAGTATATATATAGTGCCCTGCTGCAGTTTTATCTGAAATGTCAATTGAATTGTCAAAAATGGATTTTGTCTACAATATCTGCCATGTGTCTTTTATTTCAGTTAGTGGGGTATGATAGTATTATTGGTATTTACACCTCGTAGTGTTAACCTTAGGTGTAAATGTGTAAAAGTAGTGTCAACACTGAGTTATGTTGTCTTCACACTACACTGGTGTTGTTGATAAACAAAGCAGTGCTCTTCTTCTACCATCAGTGTGAAGACAACACCATAACGTGTTGGATAGTGTTGGGGTAAGGTTGTCTTCACATTAAACCCACCTCTTTAAACTCACTATAACTTATTATTATAATATTACACTGATTCCCATCCTAACCCTCCACAAACACATTTTAGTTTGGTTTTCACATGTTTCTCTTGTTCCGTCATGTCTTGTCTTTGTCTGACTGGCTGTATTATTATTATTATTATTATTATTATTATTATTATTATTATTATTATTATTATTATTATTATTATTATTATTATTATTATTATATCCTGTAAAGTAACGGCACATGGCACAATTAAAGGTGGGGGAGCTTTCAACAGCATGATTATCATGAACTACCATCTATAATTCCCTGATATCTGTAGGAAGCCCTCAGACAGGTAAATATACCAGAGCTTTCAGTGAAGAGAAAGTGTGTTACATGACCTACCTGTCTGTACCCTGTCTGTTATTATCTGTTCTCAGATCAGTAGGAAGCCCTCAGGCAGGTAAATGTATCCCAGGTGAGGCCGCTGACGTCTGTCTGTCTGTCTGACGTGACGTGTCATTAAGAGGAACTGAGTTATGAAAGCCTGAGTATCTCATTTATTGTTTGGGCTAATACGTCAATACAGTAATCGTTACACACAAGAGCGGCCCACACACACAGTCAATATCAAGACATTTCTCTGTCTGTCTGTCTGTCCGTCTCTCTCTCTCTCTCTCTCTCTCTCTCACACACACACACCCCAGTAGTTAATGTCCAGCATCAGAATGCAACCATTTTTATCCTTAATTATTGCACAGCAGCCAATTATGTTTGTCAGTCAGCAATAATGAAAACACTGCTCAATAACCTCTATGACACGAACTTCCGCTTTACATCTCAGCCAGCTCTTTTACTTCCGGAGTGTTAGCGTTTGTCAATCGACAGTGAAGCAGATAATATGGCAGAGTTTTTTACCTGATCGCTTCAGGATTTACCTAGGATGAATTTAAACCACGTGAGTCGTATCATAGCTCAGAACTCTTTAACATCGGCGGTAATGAAGAACAATGGGTTCAAACTGTATGTGACGAACTACATAAACAACTACGAAGGTAAGTTTACAATGTTGTTATTAGCCCTTAGCATGTCTTTTTCCTACATTAACATAGCAGCTAGCGATAGGCTAACGGTAACAGCAGGGCTTGTGTTCATCTGTATTTTGTGTGCAATATAATATATTAACCCCAATGTTTATCTCAGTTTCAAACAAGAGTCCGACAGGAGAGGTTCCTGTTAGGTCGGAGTGCTTCAGAAGTTTGGAGAAACCAAAATAGTCTCACAGTCCATGTGTAAGGGATCCTGCACGTTCAGATCAGATCAGTTACTCAAATCAAGTTTCTGTGAGTCATGGCATTGCTTTGAATTAAATTATGACTCATATACTCAAATAAGCTACCTAATAACTACAGGCTATATTTTTCATAATGTGTATTGTCACATATGTTCCATGTGATCTGACCCAGTATTGGAAAACATGCAGAAAGAAAATCTCACAGAAACTAGATTTTGTTCAGA
This sequence comes from Perca schrenkii, assembly GCA_025617405.1. Lineage (NCBI taxonomy): Eukaryota > Metazoa > Chordata > Actinopteri > Perciformes > Percidae > Perca > Perca schrenkii. Next base: position 85,291 of record JABUOV010000090.1, read on the forward strand.
GTTCTCTTACTTCTTTACTTTCTTTACTACTACTTCACTCTGTAAGTAAATGAGTAAAGTGAGCGTAATCATAAAATTGGACTCTTGAAATCTTTGAATTTTTGCATAATAAAGTAGGCTGTAGACTAGGCCTTCTACACATAAGTTGCACTTTTATAATGTCTCACTTTTCTCATTTCTTCTTACAAGTTCCCAGCCTAGGCTAATTGCAGTTCAAAACACTTCTTAAACTGTGTTCAGGACTGTCTTATAGGTGCAGTTAGTGATTCTGGATGAAATTGTGCATGTTTAGGTGTCTGTTTACATTAGTTAGCTAAAGCTGTTGTCCAACACCTTTTTATGGGGTACTCAAGAGAATATAGGGGAAGTCAATCATGGGGACATGGGGTTAGTTTCGCTCACTGCACCTGTAAAGTTTAACTGCTCTTTAAACTGGTCATTTTTCTCTCTCTAACACATGTGTTTTGTAACAGATTGTGCTGAGGGATTCAGAGCCTGTGACGTTGAAAGCTGTCCATGTATGTGTGTGGCTGGCACTGCCCTGTGCAACCACGTGGCAGCTCTTCTGTACCAAACGGCACATTACTCACAGCTGGAGCTCGAGGCCGTTCCACCGGTGAACAGCTGCACAGAGAACCATGGTAACTCACCTTTAAACATACGCTGTTTACAGTTTCATTAATGGAGGTTAGGTTAACTTTTACTAAAACATGTTAAACCTGGTCTGGTGAACAAGATGGTGATCCTCTCAGTCCGACCAAAAGAAAGAAGGAATCAGGTTTGTATTGTTACTGCATTATTGTATTGCTTTTGCATTACTGAAATGCTTACAAATTTAAAACACCATCACACTAGGTCTTTTTTTTTGTCTTTACTGCTACTTCACTTCTACTTATGCTTTAGCATATAATAATGAGATTGTTTTTATCTTTTTCACAGACCAACCTGTATAGAGGAGTAACTCCCCCCTTGCCTGAACCACTTAACATCGGAGCAGTGTACCAGGACATTCCTGCTGATCTGGCTCCCATGTTCACAACAATGTCTCGTAACAACATGTCCACAGATAGAAGTTGGACATGCCTGTGTGAACGACTGATTTAGTGAGACACAAATAAGACAGAAGTGCTCATAACTTTATGTTACTGCAGCTTTTCAGAGGGCGTGTTTCCAACTTTGACCTCGTTAACACTGAGTTCCCAGGTGAACAGAACATAAGGATGGGTTTTCCTCAAAGTTGGTGTTCTGTCACGGAGTGCAATGTATGGACAGTCCACATAGCTCGCTACGTTTGGGCACTTAACTCCAACAAGTCCAGAGACAGGCTGGCTCCTGGGGGTCATAGACCATCCCATCAGGGGACGAGCCCATCCATGGGGCATCAGACTGATAGTGGTTTACCTCCCTTACTCTAAAAGTATATTATTAATGGTATAAATAATAATTTAAAGAACACATGAACATGAGTTTAATAATAAATTACTGACTAATAAAAAGATGAATTTGGTGTGATGGTATTTTTGCTACTGTTGCAGAAGGTCACAATACTTGATGGTAAGACATGAAATTAGTGCATTAAAGTAATGAAGAAGCACTCAAAATAAGTTGAACATCTTCAAATCATTTTTTGTAATGACCTGCCTCTTAGAACATGACAAAAAGCAAAGGGACACAGTTTTAGACAGTAATAATGATAATTAATTTATTAACAACCAGCATGTTTCTTTCCCTGGTAAAATAAAGGTTACCAGATACCTCCAGCTTTAGCTGTTTCTGCAATTCATTTCTACCCATGTCTCAGGCTTCAGGCTTCTTAACTTCTTAGCCCATGCTTTTACAAGAGGCCCATTTTCATAGTTGGTGAGGAGACACGCAGCAGTATGGAGCTGGTTGATGCTCCCAAAAAGCCGTAGAGGGATTTCAGTGTCAAAACATTTGTGCTCTTTCACTCGAAGAATGAGTCACTCCACATGCACCCTCGGGGTCGGTCACACACTGGATGCGGGGCGCGAGCGTGTCAGCTGTGTGGCGTGTCTGTTTATATTTCGGCTCCCATGGTAACAGGTTAGAGCTTACACACTGCCTGAATGGCACGCAGCTAGAAATAGAATCAATGGCTATTTTTTTACGCGACAGCAAGCGTGTTGGAAGCGTTTCCAGGCAAAATAGAAAAGGAAAAGATGTTTATATGTTGTTAAGACAGGAATACATGTTAATAAATGACATGTTGATGTTTGAAAGCCTCGAGGTTTTGACATAAATGCAGCTATTTGAATGTAATTTAAAAAAAAAAATAGATTTTCTAATATTGCATCTGTCGATACAGAAGGAAATATTCTGGAGCCTATTTTACCGTCAATACTGCCGACGTTGTCTTTGCTGTAATCAGATCAGTATATATTTATGTTTAACATGGTATTTCATTTTATCAATGGGAAACATCCATGTGTCCAGACAAGGCTAGCAGCAGCAGTGCTGCGTCAGACATGTTTCTGGTGGGTAAAGACGTAGAAAACACCACACAGCTGACACACAGCAGAAACACCACACAGGCAGTGTGTAACCAGCCTCAGACGTGCTATGGCCTGGCTCTCTGACTTCAGCAGCACACATTTGAGACCGCCCAGAGAGGAATGCTGGCCTGTAAATATTGCACGGTACAATATCTTCGATGAGAAAACCTCGATCTATACCATGGCAGCCATGTCAGGTTTTAAGAGGTTGATGATACCAGACTCCTTTGTGATCTGCTTATCGCTTATGGAGCCGGCATAGAGAACAGAAACACATGTCTCTGCTCCATGTGGAGCAGTCCCAGTTAGAGCCTTAAGTGTGCAATGGGACTTAACTCTGGAGGAGAGGGGAAGATGGGCACTGACCCTTCAGCTCGGTGCAGTCAAAGATGACCGTGGTCTCAGGGTAGTCCTTGAAATCCACAGGCAAATATTCACCTATCTGCTGCTGTGGTATCCAGACGCTGACTGAACCGAGGACCGTGTTTAGGAAGCTACTCCGTGATGATGTAATGCGACTGACCGTGGACTCATGGACACTGTACCGGTCAGCAAGGTCCCGTTGTTTGGAGCCCAGGGCGAGAGAGTTCAAACACATGAAGCACTCATCGATGGGCTGGAGGGAATGGGTTGCAGACTTAGACTCAGTGAGACTTCCTCTCTGAGCCGGCCTCACACTGACCATAGATGGCCCCGCAGGTTCAACCAGAATACCACATCAGGGTGTATGAGGCAAACCTTAAGAAATGAGATAAAGAGATTTGATTGAATCTGTGTAAAGGATTTTTACAATTAACTATACAGCAGAATACACAGCAATCACTTTAATTCAACACTGATGATACAGCTGATACTGCATTCAGTATCACCTTTTAAAATAACTAGGCTAATATCTTCTAATATATATAGTCTAATATTAATAATATTAGCATTATGTTTTACTGTAATATTCTTGTTTTCTGTTTTTGCGCTGCTTTGCCCTATTGCTGCTGTGTCAACCTGGATTTCTCCTTCGAGGGATAAATTAAGGAATTATCTTATCTTAATACTTTGAGAAATAATTTCTTTGATACTGCCCATGCATCTTTTTGGAAACAGACTACTCCTCTTCCCTCGTGAAGAACCGGATGTCCTCGTCTGAGGCAGCAAAGCGAAGGATCCCAAACCTCTTCTTCATCGTTAAGCCTTTCAGCTCGTTCCTCAGCAGGCGACCCTGCTCTGGTACAGCTGTGTTTTCGGCAGGATGTGTGTTAGATGTGACGTAGTCATTGTTGCTGTGGCTCCATCTCTACTGCCTGCCTCCATGTTATGTCTTGTATGTGCTTTCAATATGTCCTCTGAGACTCTTCTCTTTATTTTGTCTCCTTCGTATTGTATTAACTGCACGGACTGATTTAATGCCATGGCCACTATCTGTGCTTGTCTGTTTGTGGGCCAATTTTTTGTATGTTTTAACCTTTCTTGTTTAGGCCTTCTGTTATTATAGATGTAATGTAACTGATTTTAATACGTTAATCATTGTATTTTAGGATGCCTATTGTCAGCTGGCTGGGGACTACAGCTGGAAAGTAGCCGTTGAGGCTAAAGATGCTCCTTCTACTGTATAGTTCATTAAGGGGGACTGTCCACCACATTATAAACTAATAAACTAAACTAAGGATCAGGACCAGGATCTTCCTCCAGGACTACATCTTGGACCCTCCAGTGGTCTCTCTCTCCTCTCCCAAACACGTGTTCTTACAGGTGGGAGGGAGAAGTTATTCCATTCAAATAAAGCTGGGATAGCTCCCTTTTTCAACGTCCTCCTTTCTCCGATGCTGGCTCATGAACTTCTTCTTTTTTAAATGCCGGCTACACACCCGGGTGTGATCATGATCACGACTTCATGTTATCATGGAGTCGTCCCTACGAATGGAGACAACCCTCTTGCGTCTTAATTCTTCATCCGTGGGTAAAGTGTGAAAACTAAGGACCTTGTTGTACTACAGAGGCCTGACACATTGGAACACCACAGTGTTCAGCTGATAGTCGGCTGGTATTTAAACGTAGTCGTTTAGCAATCTAAAAAAAAACTGTAGCAGGTAAATATATCCAGGTGAGGCTGCTGACGTCTGTCTGTCTGTCTGTCTGCCTGTCTGCCTGTCTGTCTGTCTGTCTGTCTGTCTGTCTAAACCAGTGTTTCTCAAATGGGGGTACGTGTACCCCTAGGGGTACTTTGGAGTACTGCAGGGGATACGTGACATGTTTGCAAAAGTGCTAATTTAAAAATATGTCATGCATAATTCCTAAAATAATTATCCTATAATAATGAATGAATTAAGTGATGGATTCTAAACATTTGAAATGTAGCATTTAAATGTTTTTGTTTAAAAAAGGCTGTAGTTTAGAGAATCCATCACAACCTCTTTATACAGACTTCTTTACTACCAGGGGGTACTTGGCTTAAAAAAGTAATTCCAAGGGGATCAATAGTGGAACAAGTTACAGAAACACTGGTCTGACCATATTAGTTTTATTTATGGCTCATGTTTCCCTCCGAGCAGCAGGCGGCGCTACCGAGCCAGTCTGCTGCTTCCTGAAGCAGGAGGAGGAGGAGGAGAAGAAGAAGCAGAAGAAGAAGCAGAAGAAGAAGAAGAAGAAGAAGAAGAAGAAGAAGAAGAGGAGTAGTGTAAGCTGTCAGCAGGTGAGGCTTGTTCCACATGTTTGAACTCCATCTTTCTGTCTCTATGTGTTTGTTAGCAGGTGTTTAACAGACCCGGATGTAACAGAGCTACACGTTAGCTCCTCAGATGCTAACAGTAGTTTCAAAGCTCCTCTATATGTAGTTAGCATCTCTCCCGCTAGCTGTTAGCATCTACAGTGAAGGTAAACACGCTTCCATTATCGGACACGCCTCCTCTGACGGCCTCCTGGCGGCTGTCACACCTCCATCACCAGTCGGAGCAGTTATTAATGTCTTGTATTAGTTATCGGTTGATCGGTTCGTGGTTGATCGGTTCGGGCCAGTCGGTCAGAACACACAGATAAACACTGAAACACGGGAAAAGCCGAGCGGTGCAGCGCCAGACTCTGTTATAAAAACAGCCCATTTAGTGTTGCTTGCTTACTATTACAACACACAACATAACTGGAGCCTTTGTTGGAATATCGTTTTTATTGTAATTAATGCGGCATTGAGATCAGTTGAGAACCGGACACACGGTGTGTTTGGTGCGAGGAGAGAATGAGATTCAGCTCTTCAACTTAGAAGTCTGTCTTAATAACTGTGACTTTTCTTAACGCCGAATTGAAGAGCACTAACTACATATTTATGAAACATTGTGGTTGTCTTTCTACGACCTTAGTGCATGTGCTGAAGAGTGGAGAAACTTTAAACTGGCAGGTATTTGTATGGAGTCTGGAGTGGATCTATTAATTGTGATCTCTCCAGTCTGATGTAATAACCGATTAATGCTGCTATAGGAAGACACTGTGATGCTGTTTACACTCTCAGTAATTTGCTTTTAAACTGTGTAAATGATCTGACATCTACACTAATCTCCGGAAATGTGTGTGTGTGTGTGTGTGTGTGTGTGTGTGTGTGTGTGTGTGTGTGTGTGTGTGTGTGTGTGTGTACCTGCACCTGCTCAGGCTCCTCTGTTACCATGGAGACCGCTGTAGTTCATGCCGAATTGAGGAGTCCTAACTAATTATTTAGGAAACATTTAGGTTGTCTTTTCTTCGATGTTAGATTATGTGCTCATCAGTGGATAAACTTTAAATTGCCAGGTATTTGTATGGAGTCTGGCGTGGCACTATTAACATTTAGTAGCATGTCATGTCTGTCTGATATTGTCGATCTATTTACTATTAATTGTGATCTGGTGCAGTTTGTTGATACCTGTGTGTGTGTGTGTATTTGATCAGGGTCCTCCGTTACCGTGGAGACCGCTTGGACCACACTGAGGTTGCCATGGCGAACAGGACCGACCCAAAAGCCTCGAGCCAAACCTCGTGTCCCGAGGAAGAACCGAGGAAGCCTGGCGGCCGGCGGCCTCGCCGGCGCGCTGCTGCCTTCTCGGCCGCTCTGAGTGGGCGGGGCCAGAGAGCCAAGAGGCGGGGCCAGAAGGAGAAGGGGCGGGGACAGAATGAGAAGGGGCGGAGCCAGAAGGAGAAGAGGCGTGGTCAGGAGGAGAAGAAGGAGGGTGTGACAGTGAAGCGAACGTACAGCGATGGGAGGAGGCGCTGGGATAAGAAGCATTACTGCGTGTTCTGCCGGCGGCCGCAGGTGAAGATCGCGCGCCACCTGCTGAGGAAACACTCCGACCAACAGGAAGTGGCGGCCGCCAGCGCGCTGCCCACGGGCTCCAAGCAACGCCACCTGCTGCTGGAACACCTGCGCTGCCGCGGAAACTACCTGCACAACATCGAGGTACCGTAACGTTTTTAATACCACCTGAGGGATGGACAGACAGCTCTAAGGACCTGAGGTCACCTAGGGCTGGGTCTCAGTCTGCTTACTGTACTTAGAGCTGGGTCTCAGTCTGCTTACTGTACTTAGAGCTGGGTCTCAGTCTGCTTACTGCTGTAGTACCAGTACCAGTACCGGTACCGGTACCTCAAACAACTCTAAGCAGACTGAGACCCAGCTATAAGGACCTGAGGTCACCTAGGGCTGGGTCTCAGTCTGCTTACTGTACTTAGGGCTGGGTCTCAGTCTGCTTACTGCTGTAGTACAAGTACCGGTACCTCAAATAACTCTAAGCAGACTGAGACCCAGCCCTAAGGACCTGAGGTCACCTAGGGCTAGGGCTTTTTTTTTTTTTTAATTCGAATATTAATTCTCACCTTCGAAATTCGTTTTTTAAAAACTATTCGAATATATATTCGAATTTAGAATATTCGTTGACAGCCCTACCTAGGGCTGGGTATCATTCTGCTTACTGCTGTAGTCAGGGTTGGGTACCTTTCACATCTGAACCAATACCAGTACCGGTACCTCAAATAAGGTTCTAGTACCCAATGGTACTTTCCCTCTGTCTGTTACAAAAAAAATATTTCAGTTGTAAAGATAATTCCAAACCTATTCATCCCATTTACTTAGAACATTCTGTTATTTACTTAGAACATTCAGTTATTTACTTAGAACATTCAGTTATTTACTTAGAACATTCAGTTATTTACTTAGAACATTCAGTTATTTACTTATAACATTCAGTTATTTACTTAGAACATTCAGTTATTTACTTATAACATTCAGTTATTTACTTAGAACATTCAGTTATTTACTTAGAACATTCAGTTATTTACTTAGAACATTCAGTTATTTACTTAGAACATTCAGTTATTTACTTAGAACATTCAGTTATTTACTTAGAACATTCAGTTATTTACTTATAACATTCAGTTATTTACTTAGAACATTCAGTTATTTACTTAGAACATTCAGTTATTTACTTAGAACATTCAGTTATTTACTTAGAACATTCAGTTATTTACTTATAACATTCTGTTATTTACTTAGAACATTCTGTTATTTACTTAAAACATTCAGTTATTTACTGAGAACATTCAGTTATTTACTTATAACATTCAGTTATTTACTTAGAACATTCAGTTATTTACTTAGAACATTCAGTTATTTACTTAGAACATTCAGTTATTTACTTAGAACATTCAGTTATTTACTTAGAACATTCAGTTATTTACTTAGAACATTCAGTTATTTACTTAGAACATTCAGTTATTTACTTAGAACATTCTGTTATTTACTTAAAACATTCAGTTATTTACTTAGAACATTCAGTTATTTACTTAGAACATTCTGTTATTTACTTAAAACATTCAGTTATTTACTGAGAACATTCAGTTATTTACTTAGAACATTCAGTTATTTACTTAGAACATTCTGTTATTTACTTAGAACATTCTGTTATTTACTTAAAACATTCAGTTATTTACTGAGAACATTCAGTTATTTACTTAAAACATTCAGTTATTTACTGAGAACATTCTGTTATTTACTTAAAACATTCAGTTATTTACTGAGAACATTCAGTTATTTACTTAGAACATTCAGTTATTTACTTAGAACATTCAGTTATTTACTTAGAACATTCAGTTATTTACTTAGAACATTCTGTTATTTACTTAAAACATTCAGTTATTTACTGAGAACATTCAGTTATTTACTTAGAACATTCAGTTATTTACTTAGAACATTCTGTTATTTACTTAAAACATTCAGTTATTTACTGAGAACATTCAGTTATTTACTTAGAACATTCTGTTATTTACTTATAAGTCTTTTAGTTACTTATAACAGTCTGTTATTTACTGAGAACATTCAGTTATTTACTTAGAACATTCTGTTATTTACTTATAAGTTTTTTAGTTACTTATAACAGTCTGTTATTTACTTAGACCAGTCTGTTATTTACTTATAACAGTCTGTTATTTACTTAGAAAATTCAGTTAGTTACTTATAACAGTCTGTTATTTACTTATAACATTCAGTTATTTACTTATAACATTCAGTTATTTACTTATAACATTCTGTTATTTACTTATAACATTCTGTTATTTACTTAGAACATTCTGTTATTTACTTAGAACATTCTGTTATTTACTTAGACCAGTCTGTTATTTACTTATAACAGTCTGTTTATTTACTGAGAACATTCAGTTATTTACTGAGAACATTCAGTTATTTACTGAGAACATTCAGTTATTTACTTAGAACATTCTGTTATTTACTTAGACCAGTCTGTTATTTACTTAGACCAGTCTGTTATTTACTTATAACATTCTGTTATTTACTTATAACATTCTGTTATTTACTTAGAACATTCTGTTATTTACTTAAAACATTCTGTTATTTACTTAGAACATTCTGTTATTTACTTAGAACATTCTGTTATTTACACTGAACATTCTGTTATTTACACTGAGCATTCTGTTATTTACTTAGAACATTCAGTTATTTACTTAGAACATTCTGTTATTTACACTGAACATTCTGTTATTTACTTAGAACATTCTGTTATTTACTTAGAACATTCTGTTATTTACACTGAACATTCTGTTATTTACTTAGAACATTCTGTTATTTACTTAGAACATTCTGTTATTTACTTAGAACATTCTGTTATTTACTTAGAACATTCAGTTATTTACTTAGAACATTCTGTTATTTACACTGAACATTCAGTTATTTACTTAGAACATTCTGTTATTTACACTGAACATTCTGTTATTTACTTAGAACATTCTGTTATTTACTTAGAACATTCTGTTATTTACTTAAAACATTCTGTTATTTACACTGAAAAAATTCAATCATTGACTTTAATTAAATTTATTAAGGCAACCGGTTCCACGTATTTTTATTCGGTTAGTTAAAAGCAAAAATAATAAGGTCATTAAATTTAACCAACTTATGTTACAGTAACACAATGATTGTAAATTCAGCTAATTAAAATGTTTTACTTCTGATCAACAAGACATATTTAAGCTTAACCAAATTAAGTCAATTATGTTATATTAACCTAAATAATATATGTACAGGCTACATATTTTACATTTGTCAATTCAGCATATATCTCATTTGTAGTCATTAAATAATCAATTTAAGTTCAGTTAATGATAACTTTAGGTTTTCATCTAATATAAGTTTTACTATTTACTTTGACATAATTAAAGTTTGTCAACAGGTTCCACACAAATGAATTTGGTACACCCAACATAGTTTTCTTATTTCCTTTATTCATCAACACAGCAGTGATTCAGTAACATTTTGGTGCCATTCTATAAACTAACATTTCAATGCATGTACACATTTGTAACACATGGAATTACAGCTGCAAATATTAGTCGATTGATTGACAGCAAATATATAAATAATTCACACTTTAATAAATAACTCACTTTTTATGGTTTAATAAATAATACTTTTTACAGTTTTCAAATTTGTTTACAAAATAATAGTCTCTCCATCTAACAGCCATAACATCTAAAATAAAGTTTTCAGTGGCAACACTTTAACAAACATCTACTGTCTGTTAAAGTAGGATTTCTTTAACGATGGTTAAGATGGTCTGAAGATTGAACTTCCTTGCAGTTGTTTTTGATGCAGCTTAGTGTTAAAACATCCACAAAATATCCATAGTTCTATATCAACCGTTTTTGCGCAGCATGGTCTCTCAATTCTACATCACTTCTCTAGTAGTGCCACTCAACTACCACTTTTCATGTATGAAAAGTTTGCAAAGAAATTGGTTGTTTTCCTCAAGTGTAGTTTCTCTGCTCTATTTTAAAACAGATAATTTTTTTCAGTTTCGGCCCAAAATATTTCTCCTGTTCTATGAAACATTCAGCATCCAAATCAGTGATTGTCTCATTCGTACAGTTGGTTCTTGAGCAGCTGTACCTTGGTTGAGAGTCTGCAAGCATCTATTTGAAGGAAGAACTTTTGAAGTACTTCAAAGAAGGCTTTCAGTCTGTTAGGATAACTGAGGGCACATGCAGAGGCAAAGTCCCTCAAGTTGTGCAGAACTTCAACACCCTGAATCACAATTCCAACATCGGCTGGAGGAGTGGCGGTATCACCTCCCTTAACATCGATGCTGTAGATACCAAAGGTGACTTCTCAAGCTCCCTCGGCTTCCTTTACAGAGAAGAAACAGCAAGGAGAAAAACAATTATATTAGAAAATGTTTTACCTACGCAATTTTCACAACACTCACTAATAGATAAACCGGCCTCAATTGTTTGAGTGATCAGTGCTGTATGTTGAGAAGCAAACTTCTGTTTCTCATTCCAAATATCAATACATTTGATCCCTTAACACAGCTACATTGATTGATCTGTGTTTATATTCAGAGGTGGCTGCAAATAAAACATAATTTGAAAGAAGCACAAGAGGCAACTATCAAAACCCAACTTCATAGCCTACTCTTAAGGGTGCATTCACAGATACTATCTAGTCAGTCAGATTCACTAGTCAACATCAACTTATAATTCCATAATATTTTCTACCAACAGCAAAACATACCTGTGTCATTGGGGCCATAATGATCCTGATTTTCCTCCCTGCAGAGCCTCCTTTCTTCAACACTTTCATGAGCTGCTCAGTGCGTTGGTTAAGTTGTGTAAGGAACTTTAGTTAGCTAGTTACGATCTTACCTTTTTTTGAGTAGGTCTTATCCAGACAGGAGCACAACTCATCGACGAAGCAATTTTTCAGGATCTGAAATTTTGCAACATAATGATTACTAAAAGATGCAAATAAACGTAAAGATGTTAACAGATCAATTATTGAGGCACATTTTACATGGTTCTTAAAGCAGCACTATGCAACTTTTAGCTGCAGCTGTAGTTATAATGAGACAACCAGTAGGGGGAGTGGAGAGTAGCGCGAGCTGTAGTTATAATGAGACAACCAGTAGGGGGGTGGAGGGTAGCGTGAGCTGTAGTTATAATGAGACAATCAGTAGGAGGAGTGGAGGGTAGCGCGAGCTGTAGTTATGAGACAACCAGTAGGAGGAGTGGAGAGTAGCGCCAGCTGTAGTTATAATGAGACAACCAGTAGGGGGAGTGGAGAGTAGCGCGAGCTGTAGTTATAATGAGACAACCAGTAGGAGGAGTGGAGGGTAGCGTGAGCTGTAGTTCTAATGAGACAACCAGTAGGAGGAGTGGAGAGTAGCGCGAGCTGTAGTTATAATGAGACAACCAGTAGGAGGAGTGGAGGGTAGCGCGAGCTGTAGTTATAATGAGACAACCAGTAGGAGGAGTGGAGGGTAGCGTGAGCTGTAGTTCTAATGAGACAACCAGTAGGAGGAGTGGAGAGTAGCGCGAGCTGTAGTTCTAATGAGACAACCAGTAGGGGGAGTGGAGGGTAGAATTAGCTGTAGTTCTAATGAGACAACCAGTAGGGGGAGTGGAGGGTAGCGTGAGCTGTAGTTATAATGAGACAACCAGTAGGAGGAGTGGAGGGTAGCGTGAGCTGTAGTTCTAATGAGACAACCAGTAGGAGGAGTGGAGAGTAGCGCGAGCTGTAGTTCTAATGAGACAACCAGTAGGAGGAGTGGAGGGTAGCGCGAGCTGTAGTTATAATGAGACAACCAGTAGGAGGAGTGGAGGGTAGCGTGAGCTGTAATTATGAGACAACCAGTAGGAGGAGTGGAGGGTAGCTGCAGCTGTAGTTATAATGAGACAACCAGTAGGGGGAGTGGAGAGTAGCGCAAGCTGTAGTTATAATGAGACAACCAGTAGGGGGAGTGGAGACTAGCGCGAGCTGTAGTTATAATGAGACAACCAGTAGGGGGAGTGGAGGGTAGCGTGAGCTGTAGTTATAATGAGACAACCAGTAGGGGGAGTGGAGGGTAGCGTGAGCTGTAGTTATAATGAGACAACCAGTAGGGGGAGTGGAGGGTAGCGTGAGCTGTAGTTATAATGAGACAACCAGTAGGGGGAGTGGAGGGTAGCGCGAGCTGTAGTTATAATGAGACAACCAGTAGGGGGAGTGGAGGGTAGCGTGAGCTGTAGTTATAATGAGACAACCAGTAGGGGGAGTGGAGGGTAGCGTGAGCTGTAGTTATAATGAGACAACCAGCAGGGGGAGTGGAGAGTAGCGCGAGCTGTAGTTATAATGAGACAACCAGTAGGGGGAGTGGAGGGTAGCGCGAGCTGTAGTTATAATGAGACAACCAGTAGGGGGGAGTGGGGGGTAGGGTGAGCTGTAGTTGTAAGGAGACAACCAGTAGGGGGGAGTGGAGAGTAGCGTGAGCTGTAGTTATAATGAGACAACCAGCAGGGGGAGTGGAGAGTAGCGCGGGCTGTATTTATAATGAGACAACCAGTAGGGAGGAGGGGGGGGTAGCGCGAGCTGTAGTTAGAATGAGACAACCAGTAGGGGGGAGTGGAGAGTAGCGCGAGCTGTAGTTATAATGAGACAACCAGTAGGGGGAGTGGAGAGTAGCGCGAGCTGTAGTTATAATGAGACAACCAGTAGGGGGAGTGGAGAGTAGCGCGAGCTGTAGTTCTAATGAGACAACCAGTAGGGGGAGTGGAGAGTAGCGCGAGCTGTAGTTCTAATGAGACAACCAGTAGGGGGAGTGGAGAGTAGCGCGAGCTGTAGTTATAATGAGACAACCAGTAGGGGGAGTGGAGAGTAGCGCGAGCTGTAGTTATAATGAGACAACCAGTAGGGGGAGTGGAGAGTAGCGCGAGCTGTAGTTATAATGAGACAACCAGCAGGGGGAGTGGAGAGTAGCGCGGGCTGTATTTATAATGAGACAACCAGTAGGGAGGAGTGGAGGGTAGCGCGAGCTGTAGTTATAATGAGACAACCAGTAGGGGGAGTGGAGAGTAGCGAGAGCTGTAGTTATAATGAGACAACCAGTAGGGGGAGTGGAGAGTAGCGAGAGCTGTAGTTATAATGAGACAACCAGTAGGGGGAGTGGAGAGTAGCGCGAGCTGTAGTTATAATGAGACAACCAGTAGGGGGAGTGGAGAGTAGCGCGAGCTGTAGTTATAATGAGACAACCAGTAGGGGGAGTGGAGAGTAGCGCGAGCTGTAGTTATAATGAGACAACCAGTAGGGGGAGTGGAGAGTAGCGCGAGCTGTAGTTATAATGAGACAACCAGTAGGCGGAGTGGAGAGTAGCGTGAGCTGTAGTTTTAATGAGACAACCAGTAGGGGGAGTGGAGAGTAGCGCGAGCTGTAGTTCTAATGAGACAACCAGCAGGGGGTGGAGAGTAGCGCAAGTTGTAGTTCTAATGAGACAACCAGCAGGGGGAGTGGAGGGTAGCGAGCTTTAGTTCCACTGAGACAACCAGTAGGGGGAGTGGAGAGTAGCGTGAGCTGTAGTTATAATGACACAACCAGTAGGGGGAGTGGTGAGTAGCGCGAGCTGTAGTTATAATGAGACAACCAGTAGGAGGAGTGGAGAGTAGCGCGAGCTGTAGTTATAATGAGACAACCAGTAGGGGGAGTGGAGAGTAGCGCGAGCTGTAGTTATAATGAGACAACCAGTAGGGGGAGTGGAGACTAGCGCGAGCTGTAGTTATAATGAGACAACCAGTAGGGGGGAGTGGAGAGTAGCGCGAGCTGTAGTTTATAATGAGACAACCAGTAGGGGGAGTGGAGAGTAGCGCGAGCTGTAGTTATAATGAGACAACCAGTAGGGGGAGTGGAGACTAGCGCGAGCTGTAGTTATAATGAGACAACCAGTAGGGGGAGTGGAGACTAGCGCGAGCTGTATTTATAATGAGACAACCAGTAGGGGGAGTGGAGAGTAGCGCGAGCTGTAGTTATAATGAGACAACCAGTAGGGGGAGTGGAGAGTAGCGCGAGCTGTAGTTATAATGAGACAACCAGTAGGGGGAGTGGAGAGTAGCGCGAGCTGTAGTTATAATGAGACAACCAGTAGGCGGAGTGGAGAGTAGCGCGAGCTGTAGTTATAATGAGACAACCAGTAGGGGGAGTGGAGAGATAGCGCGAGCTGTAGTTTTAATAAGACAACCAGTAGGGGGAGTGGAGAGTAGCGAGCTGTAGTTATAATGAGACAACCAGTAGGAGGAGTGGAGAGTAGCGCGAGCTGTAGTTATAATGAGACAACCAGTAGGGGGAGTGGAGAGTAGCGCGAGCTGTAGTTATAATGAGACAACCAGTAGGAGGAGTGGAGAGTAGCGCGAGCTGTAGTTATAATGAGACAACCAGTAGGGGGAGTGGAGAGTAGCGCCAGCTGTAGTTACAGTGTTGCTGAGCTACAATATGACAAAAATTTCCTCAAAGCTTGCTTTTACATCATTCCTTAGCATGACTTTCACACACTCACCCTGATTAAAACACAATGAAAAAATAACTAATGATTTGGCTGAGGGTGGGGTTTATATATTTTATACTCTAAATACATGTGCAAAGTAAACTTTCAAATTCACCACAAATAAGTGGATGAGTCCTGCCCACCTGCTTTGAAATTAAACATGAGTAACATGCAGTGTTGCAGATAACCATACCTCAGGTCCACAAATGGGAACCTTTTCTATTGTTTATCTGTATTAGCTAAATGCAGAAAGTTTATCGCACAGTGAGCATGACACAGCCACAACATTCACTTCAGGCTCAAAGGCTAACGTTAGTAGCAGCATGTTGCTTGTGGTGTTGTGGCCTGCAGGAATATATGTGCTAATAAACCGCGAATGCTCCGTGGCCACACCACTGTGGATGCGACCCCGAACGTCATTTGTCTGGTTGTTCAACCTCTCCCTCACTCGAGCTGACCAGAGCTAACCGCTAACCTGAGCTAATTACATTGGGCCACCAGAACTACATTCAAGTTTAGAAACACTACACACGTTAGCCATAGCTAAGCTGTGCCCTGCTGGATAAACAGCCAACCGACATGGGTCATACATATATTTTATGTTCATACAGCTAACGTTAGCTAGCTAGCTAAGTTGTATAGCAAACATGTCAAAGACCCACCTGCTTTTACAGCAGTTTGCATCACAAACACAAAGTACATGTCAGTACCCGATCCGTTCCACCGGCACAATCCGTTCTGCGCATGTGCAAGATGACACGTATGCCATGACGTAGGAGCAGATGATAATGCTGCGTTCATGCCACCTCGAATTATTTTAAGTAAAAGAACATTGTGTTATTTACTTAGAATATTGTGTTATTTACTTAGAACATTGTGTTATTTACTTAGAACAGTCTGTTATTTACTTAGAATATTGTGTTATTTACTTAAAACATTGTGTTATTTACTTAGAACATTCTGTTATTTACTTAGAACATTCTGTTATTTACTTAGAACATTCTGTTATTTACTTATAACAGTCTGTTTATTTACTTAGAACATTCTGTTATTTACTTAGAATATTGTGTTATTTACTTAAAACATTCTGTTATTTACTTAGAACATTCTGTTATTTACTTAGAACATTCTGTTATTTACTTATAACAGTCTGTTTATTTACTTAGAACATTCTGTTATTTACTTAGAACATTCTGTTATTTTCTTATAACAGTCTGTTTATTTACTTAGAACATTCTGTTATTTACTTAGAACATTCTGTTATTTACTTAGAACAGTCTGTTATTTACTTATAACATTCTGTTATTTACTTATAACAGTCTGTTTATTTACTTATAACAGTCTGTTTATTTACTTATAACATTCTGTTTATTTACTTAGAACATTCTGTTATTTACTTAGAACATTCTGTTATTTACTTATAACATTCTGTTATTTACTTATAACAGTCTGTTTATTTACTTAGAACAGTCTGTTTATTTACTTAGAACATTCTGTTATTTACTTAGAACAGTCTGTTTATTTACTTATAACATTCTGTTATTTACTTATAACATTCTGTTATTTACTTAGAACATTCTGTTATTTACTTATAACAGTCTGTTTATTTACTTAGAACATTCTGTTATTTACTTAGAACATTCTGTTACTTACTTAGAACATTCTGTTATTTACTTACAACATTCTGTTATTTACTTACAACATTCTGTTATTTACTTAGAACAGTCTGTTATTTACTTATAACATTCTGTTATTTACTCAGAATATTCTGTTATTTACTTAGAACATTCAGTTATTTACAAGGGGGTAAGCTTCGCTTCAGAACTCAACCCTCCGATGGCGCCATTTTGTTGCTAAGAAGGGATCACCTCTTGTTAGCATTCCACTGACCGCCATTTTTTTTTTACGTCACTTGACTGCGAATAACTTTCCATCTGAAGCGTTTAAAGACTCTATTTGTCCGTTGTTTATTTCTAAAGAAACACGACAATGTATAAAAGGCTCCATTACCTTGTAGCTCACGTTATGGCTCCGTAGCAGACGCTTTTATAAAAATAGGCTAACGATTGGGTCATAACCACGAGACTTACTGTCACACAGTAGAGGAATTACCGTATAGTACAGGAGAAGCTCACAGGCAGTTTGGACTTCTATTAGCTGTTTAGGTTTAATTACTAATGTTAACTAGCATGTTAGTGATCAGTAATTACTAATGTTAACTAGCATGTTAGTGATCAGTAATTACTAATGTTAACTAGCATGTTAGTTTTCAGTAATTACTAATGTTAACTAGCATGTTAGTGATCAGTAATTACTAATGTTAACTAGCATGTTAGTGATTAATAATTACTAATGTTAACTAGCATGTTAGTGAGCAGTAATTACTAATGTTAACTAGCATGTTAGTGAGCAGTAATTAGCCTGTGTCTATGTTATCTCCTTATACCTACACTCTCCGTCTCTGTAAGATTGGGAATGATTGAGATTTCTCTTGGCACAGCTACCAGAACACTTACAACTTTCAGACACGTTGCTCACGTCACATTTACGTTGTCTCTGTCAGTTGGAGGCTGCGCAGTAAAGCAAGAGATCACCAGAAAAGTGCTTCTAATATCCTTCACTGGTCTCCGTCCAGAGCAACGGGGTCTATTGGTCCATTATATACTGTCTATGGTTATTTACTTAGAACATTCTGTTATTTACTTAGAACATTCTCTTATTTACTTAGAACATTCTCTTATTTACTTAGAGTATTTTACACTGACAGAAATTAATGAAAATAAACCCCTCCCTCTCTCTTCCCAAACACGTCCCTACAACCTGTTACGTTTAATAATTATTAAACTTGTATTTAGGGCTGCACAATTGATTGAATTTTAATCATTGTGTGATCGAACGATATTTAAAATGCGTCATAGAACATTCCTTATCAAAGTTTTTGCAAAGCCACTCTAGCGCTCCATAAACCACTGTCTGATCACGTGCCTCCATGAGCCAATCAGAGTTGTTCCCTGCACCGCGCAGCTTAGTTAATGGTCCCTGACCACTTCCTGCTGTAGTCCACTTATGGTCTCTGACCACTTCCTGCTGTAGTCCACTAATGGTCTCTGACCACTTACTGCTGTAGTCCACTGCTAATGGTCTCTGACCACTTCCTGCTGTAGTCCACTAATGGTCTCTGACCACTTCCTGCTGTAGTCCACTAATGGTCCCTGACCACTTCCTGCTGTAGTCCACTTATGGTCTCTGACCACTTCCTGCTGTAGTCCTCTAATGGTCTCTGACCACTTACTGCTGTAGTCCACTGCTAATGGTCTCTGACCACTTCCTGCTGTAGTCCACTAATGGTCTCTGACCACTTCCTGCTGTAGTCCACTAATGGTCTCTGACCACTTACTGCTGTAGTCCACTGCTAATGGTCTCTGACCACTTCCTGCTGTAGTCCACTAATGGTCTCTGACCACTTCCTGCTGTAGTCCTCTAATGGTCTCTGACCACTTCCTGCTGTAGTCCACTGCTAATGGTCTCTGACCACTTCCTGCTGTAGTCCACTGCTAATGGTCTCTGACCACTTCCTGCTGTAGTCCACTGCTAATGGTCTCTGACCACTTCCTGCTGTAGTCCACTGCTATTGGTCTCTGACCACTTCCTGCTGTAGTCCACTAATTGTCTCTGACCACTTTCTGCTGTAGTCCACTAATGGTCACTGACCACTTCCTGCTGTAGTCCACTAATGGTCTCTGACCACTTCCTGCTCTAGTCCATTAATGGTCTCTGACCACTTCCTGCTGTAGTCCACTAATGGTCTCTGTCCACTTCCTGCTGTAGTCCACTAATGGTCTCTGACCACTTCCTACTGTAGTCCACTAATGGTCTCTCACCACTTCCTGCTGTAGTCCACTGCTAACGGTCACTGACCACTTCCTGCTGTAGTCCACTGCTAATGGTCTCTGTCCACTTCCTGCTGTAGTCCCATTGCTAATGGTCTCTCACCACTTCCTGCTGTAGTTCACTAATGGTCTCTCACCACTTCCTGCTGTAGTCCACTAATGGTCTCTCACCACTTCCTGCTGTAGTCCACTAATGGTCTCTCACCACTTCCTGCTGTAGTCCACTGCTAACGGTCACTGACCACTTCCTGCTGTAGTCCACTAATGGTCTCTGACCACTTCCTGCTGTAGTCCACTGCTAATGGTCACTGACCACTTCCTGCTGTAGTCCACTAATGGTCTCTCACCACTTCCTGCTGTAGTCCACTAATGGTCTCTGACCACTTCCTGCTGTAGTCCACTGCTAATGGTCTCTGACCACTTCCTGCTGTAGTCCACTAATGGTCTCTGACCACTTCCTGCTGTAGTCCACTAATGGTCTCTGACCACTTCCTGCTGTAGTCCACTAATGGTCTCTGACCACTTCCTGCTGTAGTCCACTGCTAATGGTCTCTGACCACTTCCTGCTGTAGTCCACTGCTAATGGTCTCTGACCACTTCCTGCTGTAGTCCACTAATGGTCTCTGACCACTTCCTGCTGTAGTCCACTGCTAATGGTCTCTGACCACTTCCTGCTGTAGTCCACTGCTAATGGTCTCTGACAACTTCCTGCTGTAGTCCACTAATGGTCTCTGACCACTTCCTGCTGTAGTCCACTAATGGTCTCTCACCACTTCCTGCTGTAGTCCACTGCTAATGGTCTCTGACCAATTCCTGCTGTAGTCCACTAATGGTCTGTGACCACTTCCTGCTGTAGTCCACTATCTTCTCTGACCACTTCCTGCTGTAGTCCACTGCTAATGGTCTCTGACCACTTCCTGCTGTAGTCCACTGCTAATGGTTTCTGACCACTTCCTGCTGTAGTCCACTGCTAATGGTCTCTGACCACTTCCTGCTGTAGTCCACTAATGGTCTCTGACCACTTCCTGCTGTAGTCCACTGCTAATGGTCTCTGACCACTTCCTGCTGTAGTCCACTAATGGTCTCTGACCACTTCCTGCTGTAGTCCACTGCTAATGGTCTCTGACCACTTCCTGCTGTAGTCCACTAATGGTCTTTGACCACTTCCTGCTGTAGTCCACTAATGGTCTCTGACCACTTCCTGCTGTAGTCCACTGCTAATGGTCTCTGAACCACTTCCTGCTGTAGTCCACTAATGGTCTTTGACCACTTCCTGCTGTAGTCCACTAATGGTCTCTGACCACTTCCTGCTGTAGTCCACTGCCAAAACGTCTCTGACCACTTCCTGCTGTAGTCAACTAATGGTCTCTGACCACTTCCTGCTGTAGTCCACTGCTAATGGTCTCTGACCACTTCCTGCTGTAGTCCACTGCTAATGGTCTCTGACCACAGCTGCCGGTCAACGTACCTGGTCTTCCCCTTTTAGCTTTGTAGTCCAGATGGCACCCGTTTAGTGCACGTAGGGTCCATCGTTCCACACTGAACTTTTTGACCATTTTTAGGGGGTCATCCAGGTACTTTCAGTGTGTTGTCTACACTATATACTTAAAACTAAGTATATTAAGTTTGCAAGTTGGCGCTTTGAGACACAGCCCTGGTTTCTCAGTTCTTTACTCAAGTACTTCAAAAACTTACCGTTAATAAAACATTGTGTCGGACACCAAAATCTTTCCGGAGTTCCAGAGTTGTTGTTCCGACATCAGGCACTTTTCCCCATGTGTCCAACACCAGATGAACACAGCAATAGTCCCCTCACAATAGTTGAGTAGGCGGTCCTTAATGTGACCCAGGACACATAACTGTTCTCACTGAGAGGGATTACCTGTACATACAGCTGTCCCCTTGTGTTTTGATCACTCAGATCAGATTTTAATACCAGGTCTGTTTATCTGCAGAGGAAACTACCTGCACAATATTCAAGCCTGTTCTCTGCCTCTCTGTCTGTCCACCTGTCTCTCTGCCTGTCTGTCTCCCAGGTGATCAGACAGGGCAATGGAGAGATCGTCCCGTGGCGTCAGCCCTCAGAGGAAGTGGATGCAAGGAACTACCTCCCCTGCCCGCTCTGCCTCGGTTTCTTCCTCCGCGCTGACCTCTGGAAACATCAGGCGTCCTGCCGCAAGAAGCTGACCCCTGACCCCTCAAGGGACCCCACCTCCACCACCGATCCCTCAAGGGACCCCACCTCCACAGCAGACACAACCACTGACCCCTCAAGGGACCCCACCTCCACTTCAGACAAAACCACTGACCCCTCAAGAGACCCCACCTCCACAACCACTAACCCTTGCACCACTGACCCCTCAAGAGACCCCACCTCCACAGCCGACACAACCACTGACCCCACAGGTAAGTCGGCCTGTGATCCAGCAGACAACGGGGCCACAGAGGATGCACCTTCTGACCCCTTGGGAGATACGACCACCACACACCAGACCGGGACCAAGCGGCCCGTGACCTCTGACCCCAGGGTGGACCAGGATGTGACCTGTGACCCCGGCGGGGCAGAGCTGCCCAGGAAGCGCAGCAGGGTCCAGGCTGCAGCGTCCCGCCTCCTTCCCATTTCCAGCGGAGCGTCTGAGAGCTGCAGCGAAGTCCTGCATCGCATGAACCAGGACCACGTCTCACACCAGGTCTGTACACTCTCTACCTGTCTGTCTGTCTGTCTCTCTACCTGTCTGTGTGCTGACTCCCCTGCTCTGTCCAGGTCAAATCTGATTGGCTGATCTGTAAATACGGAAACAAGTTGATGGGGAACCAAGATGGCAGCCAGAGGAGGTACGACTACGTCAGTCAGAAGCTGCGGGAGCTCGGTAGGTTCGTCCTCGCTGCTATATCTCTGGACTCTGGCGTTCGGACCCTGCAGGACCTTCTGGCTCCGGGCCGCCTCAGCCTGGTGCTGGCCGCTGCCAGAAAAGCTTCTGGATACCGCTGGAGTCGCCCTCCGCTGGCCGTGAAGACCACACTGAAGACGGTTTGTGAGATAGCCATCGGAGAGAGTCTGCAGGATGGAGACTGGGAGGCTGCAGCCAAGACCACCGACTTCTACCACCTGCTGGGGAGGGAGTGGGACAACCAGGGGCTGCTGGACCCAGACCACCACACAGGTAACACCTGAGTCAACGATGTGGGATGCCTGGTTAAATGTTATATACATAAACTTACTATCACTGATTCACACGGTTGTATGATCAATCCCCCCACTGCTTTGCATTTTTTTCTAGCCACTAAAGTAGAAGAAGCTAAGCTGAAGAAACGATCGGTCCAATCAATAAGTGAGAAGTGTAAAGAGCCGTCTGACCCAAGACCAGAGGGTGAGTCCTGGTCCTGACCACTGACTTCTAACCGTTGATCTTTACCACGGTCCATGCACAGTATGCACAGAGTATGAAATGACTGAGTGCTGTTTGACGTTGTTTTCTGTCTCTCTACCTGTCTGTAGTTCCAGCACAGAGCAGTAACCGACCGCTGACCTCCATGATTCAAATAGAGTCCAGACTGCAGACCCCGATCACAGGTGGGTCCTCCTGGATTCAGCTTGCCATCAATCCATTACTAATTGGCGAGTCACAATTCAATTTGACGTTCGATTCAAACTTTTCAGCAGTGACGAAAATGCCACAGTAAGAGCCACGAGATGGCAGAAGTTATATATTTACAACAACAGTTTGAGTTCTCTCAGAGTTTACAGGGTGCACATGAATGCACCATTAGTTTAACAAAGTGTACATCAATGCACCATGGAGACCCGTCGGAGCACACATGCTTTACCTTCGTTGCTAGTTTTCATAACTCACCCACGCTTGGCACGGGAAGACAAAATGTTGCCACACGGGGACTTCAAGGAAATGGGAGGATTTTCTGTTGTTTCTCCGGCAATGGCCATGGTGTCTGGAAAAGTTTAGCTCCAGGCTACAGCTAAGCTAACATTACCCTGTGTCTTTAGCTGCATGCTACCAGCCGTTAAGTTAAGATGCGTCTGACGTTGGAGAGAGAAAAAACATTGAGGGAATCACTGATCCTGCTTCTGATTTCAATAGTAGAAATTAAAAGATCATTTATTCAATTTTCAATTAAAAATCATGACACCACTAATTACTAATATATGTTCGTGAAGTCTGTATGTGTTCGTGAAGTCTGTACATGTTCGTGAAGTCTGTACATGTTCGTGAAGTCTGTACATGTTTGGGAAGTCTGTACGTGTTAGTGAAGTCTGTACGTGTTAGTGAAGTCTGTACGTGTTAGTGAGGTCTGTACGTGTTAGTGAAGTCTGTACGTGTTAGTGAGGTCTGTACGTGTTAGTAAGGTCTGTACGTGTTAGTGAAGTCTGTACGTGTTAGTGAAGTCTGTACGTGTTAGTGAGGTCTGTACGTGTTAGTGAAGTCTGTACGTGTTAGTGAAGTCTGTACGTGTTAGTGAAGTCTGTACGTGTTAGTGAAGTCTGTACGTGTTAGTGAAGTCTGTACGTGTTAGTGAAGTCTGTACGTGTTAGTGAAGTCTGTACGTGTTAGTGAAGTCTGTACTTGTTAGAGAAGTCTGTACGTGTTAGTGAAGTCTGTACTTGTTAGAGAAGTCTGTACGTGTTAGTGAAGTCTGTACGTGTTAGTGAGGTGTGTACGTGTTAGTGAGGTCTGTACGTGTTAGTGAAGTCTGTACTTGTTAGAGAAGTCTGTACGTGTTAGTGAAGTCTGTACGTGTTAGTGAGGTCTGTACGTGTTAGTGAGGTCTGTACGTGTTAGTGAAGTCTGTATGTGTTCGTGAAGTCTGTACGTGTTCGTGAAGTCTGTACGCGCTAGTGAAGCCTGTACGCGTTCGTGAAGTCTGTACGTGTTAGTGAAGTCTGTACGCGTTCGTGAAGTCTGTACGTGTTAGTGAAGTCTGTACGCGTTCGTGACGTCTGTACGTGTTCGTGAAGTCTGTACGCGTTCGTGAAGTCTGTACGTGTTAGTGAGGTCTGTACGCGTTAGTGAAGTCTGTACGTGTTCGTGAAGTCTGTACGCGTTCGTGAAGTCTGTACGTGTTCGTGAAGTCTGTACGTGTTAGTGAAGTCTGTACGTGTTCGTGAAGTGTGTACGTGTTAGTGAGGTCTGTACGTGTTAGTGAGGTCTGTACGTGTTAGTGAGGTCTGTACGTGTTAGTGAGGTCTGTACGCGTTAGTAAAGTCTGTAAGTGTTAGTGAAGTCTGTACGCGTTAGTGAAGTCTGTACGCGTTAGTGAGGTCTGTACGTGTTCGTGAAGTCTGTACGTGTTAGTGAGGTCTGTACGTGTTAGTGAGGTCTGTACGCGTTAGTGAAGTCTGTACGTGTTAGTGAGGTCTGTACGCGTTAGTGAAGTCTGTACGTGTTCGTGAAGTGTGTACGTGATCGTGAAGTGTAACTTTTCCATCTGTCTTTCAGTCCCCGTTGCTCCGAGGAAGGTCCGACGTCGGCCATGGTCGTCTGCAGAGAAGGAGGCAGTCTGGAGACAGTTGGGAGTCCACGTTCTGGTCCAGTCGGTGCCAGGGAAAGAGATCTGTCAGCGCTGTCTGGACCTGGAACCGGTCCTCAGAGGACGACACTGGAAGGACATCAAGAACCAGGTCCACAACCAGATCCAGAGCCAAAAGAAGCAGCAGTTCCACGCCCAGATGGACCTTCAGGATAACCAGGAACAACAAGAGCAGATCCAAAATCACAAGAAGCAGTACCAGGCTCAGGTAGACCAACACGGCACGGACCACAACCAGAAGAATACCCAGATGGACCACCAGGACCAGGATAACATTCAGAATCAGAAGAAACAGCAGTACCATACCCAGAGGGACCTTCAGGACCAGGACAACATTCAGAATCAGAAGAAACAGCAGTACCATACCCAGATGGACCTTCACGACCAGGACAACATCCAGAATCAGAAGAAACAGCAGTACCATACCCAGATGGACCTTCAGGACCAGGACAACATTCAAAATCAGAAGAAACAGCAGTACCATACCCAGATGGACCTTCAGGACCAGGACAACATTCAGAATCAGAAGAAACTGCAGTACCATACCCAGATGGATCTTGAAGTTCACAAAAAGCAGCTGTGCCATGCGAGAATAGCGCACCAGGACCAAATTCAGGTCCATAAAAAGCAGCTGTATCCAATGGGCGAGCATCGGGACACTTCTGTACTGACGGGTCCACATTATGGTTCTGAGGGGCCACATCGAGCCCCGGGACAGTCCCTACTGGAGCGGGAGCCCGGTGTCAGTCCATACCAACTCCCACACAGGACTCTGGGGCCTCACATGGACCAGCTGCTGTCCAGAACCGAGTGGACAGACGAGTCTTTGGCCCAACACTACTCGGTCAGCAGGCAGCTGGACCGGAACCTGCAGCCCAATCCACACTCTGGACATGTCCACTTCTGATGGACCGTACTAATGACTGGTGGGGTATGATGGTTCAGGGTTAGGGTTCGGTCTGGAAAGGAGGATCTGAGCAGAGGTACATATAAATTAAAACTGTCTCCTTACCAGGACATTTGGTGCTCTTTTACTTATCACCTTACCGTCTGCTGTGCTCCTGTCAGAACTACCAAGGCCACTAGAGGGCGCCGCCACTAGTAACTAAATATAGGCCATAGTGATGCTGGAACCAACGAGTTATAGGGGAAGAATAAGCATACCGTTACAACCTGATAATGACTGTATTAAGCATTTGGTCTCCATTAGTCTCTGGACTTCCTGAACAGCATTAAATAGTCCTCTCCCACAACAAACACTTAACAAGCTGTACATGAATTGTGCTCTATTTATTTAACCATACGGACATTTAAAAGTCACCACATGTAAATGTTAAATAAATCTATATTAGTAGAGAGAAGAAAGATGATTGGATTAGTTCATAAGTTGTCGACTAAACTGAATATCTTTGGACAAAACAAGACATTTGAGGACAACATCTTGGGCTTTGGGGAACACTGATCCACACTTTAGAGACCAGACTACTCACCCATTCATCCAGAACATACTACACTCTCCCACCAAACCTGACATAACGGGACATTAGAAAACGCTTAACGTGAAAACGCTTAACGTGGTTTAATGTACCTAAACAATGATCAATCATCACCAATTTTATCTCTCATATTGCATCTAAACCAAAGTCCCATTATTATGGACGTTATGTGACATTAAGCGTTTCTGCCTCCTTACAGCCTGATGTAGGGAAACATTAAGCTTGTTCCTGATCGGATGGGTTAGATGTTTTGACAGTTGTCAGTGGTTACGAGGAGCAATATGAGAGAGATTGGTGATGATTGATCGTTGTTTAGGTCCATTAAACCACGTTAAGCATCTTAGAATGTCCTAACATAACTATTACCAGGTTATTTAAGGGATATAAGATCGCCTTTCAATGACATCTATCTGAAACATTATGGTTTATCAAACAGTGAAAACCAGGCAGAACCTAGACCAGGGGCAGTTCTAGGACCAGACCTTTAGGGGGGCTCAGCCCCTAACAGGGTGATTCTAGGACCAGTGTATGTATTTGTTATTATACCAGAGGATACATGCAAGATATTGAACATATGAAAATAAACTACCAAAGTCCCTTTAAGGACCAGAAATGAAATGATAGTGGGGTTTAAACAATCAATAAATTAGAAATAACCTTCCCTTGACATGGTTACAGGTGCATAGACACACAAGATATTAACCCTGCTGTTGTCTTCGTGCAACTTTGCTTTTCTGTGTAAAAATTTTAACTTGTTTCAGTGTTTTGGTCGTCTTTTTTGATACTTTTGTTTTTGGAAATATTTTGACGTTTTAGTCACTTTTTCTGATGTTTTTGTCAATTCTTTCTGTTTTACCAAAACATTTTATTAAAGCTATGAAATTGAATAAAACCCCCAAATTCAATGAAAGTAGTGAACTGATCAGTTATTTATCTTGTGAAGACGGTTGTAGGGAACCATCCACGTTATTTCTTTTGACAATTTGGTTGAAAGAAAACCCAAATTTCTGATATAGAAACTTTATGAAAACTTGAAGCAGGGTCTAAAGGGTCTAAAATCACCACTTTCCTGGTTCTTCCTGGTTCAGGTACAGATTCTCTGGTTACAGCTTTGTGTAGCTGGATAGAAGTCAAACTGCCAGCGGTCTTTGCCTGCAAGAGAAAGACACAAATGTCCATTTTGTGTAAGACTTTTATATATTTACACTACAGATTTAACATTATAACTGTCACTGTTCAGTATTGTTGTTGTTGTTCAAGCTGCTGCTGTTCCTTTGTGTTGTTGTATTTACTCATTGTTACCCACTGCTTTCTGTTCCCGTATACGTGCAGTTTAGTGTCCCAAATTCTCTGTAACGTAACCCTAACCCTATCCTAACCTTAACCCCTCGAGGTCAAACACCTAACCCCAACCAGTCAATCTGCTTCATAGATCAGGTCTTGGCGTGGCCGTGGTGGGATTTGGGAACTAACCTGCACGTATGCTTTCTGATCCTGTCTGGTGTGTCCACACTGAACCTGTGAGTGAGTGTCTGAGCAGAGTGTAATCAGCCAGAATAACTACACTAACACACCTGTGTGGGGGTGTCCAGAGGCTGGTGGCTCCTAATAGCACCAGCAGATGGCAGAGTTCCACCACATTCATTTGTGCTTTCTGCAGGAGTAAAAGAAACATTTTTTACAGTCTTGAGTCTGCATTATTTCTTTCAAATGACACTAACAATAAGACTGACTACCGCATCCTTAAAAGGTAACTTTGGTTTCTGTGTGTCTGAGTGTCTGATGGGACAACAATCTGTTAAACTGGTCAAGTATTAAACCAGAACCAAGCTGTAATGTAATTTACATGTGGAGATATGCTGGTTCTATACACGCTAAAATCCTGATTATTTACATGGAGTCTGGTGGAGATATGCTGGCTCTATACACGCTAAAAGTCCTGATTATTTACATGGAGTCTGGTGGAGATATGCTGGTTCTATACACGCTTAAAGTCCTGATTATTTACATGGAGTCTGGTGGAGATATGCTGGTTCTATACACGCTAAAAGTCCTGATTATTTACATGGAGTCTGGTGGAGATATGCTGGCTCTATACACGCTAAAAGTCCTGATTATTTACATGGAGTCTGGTGGAGATATGCTGGCTCTATACATGCTTAAAGACCTGATTATTTACATGGAGTCTGGTGAGTCTGGTGACTAAATGAACCAAATCACCAAACCCTTGATTCCATTTATTCAGGGGGCAACAGAATACAGAAGTACACTTTTTCAAATCTTTATTTAAACAACATTCAAAGACGGACGGACATAGACATAATGCACATTATACACTAAATAAATCAGGTCATTTAAGTCTCAAACTGGCTCCAAAGATGGACGGTTGTGATAGCTTTCTTACATTTAGAATATTGAATTGTTAAAAAGGATGTTTGTGGTTGTCATATGAAATATAGGCAGTAACAGGGTCAGATTAATGATGGGAGGGTAACTACAGGACCAAAATATCTCTCCACGAGCCAGTTAACCAGAGGAGCAGCAACACAATACATGAATAACTGGAATACTCTGATCTAATGTGATCTAATGTGATCTGATGTGATCTGATCTGAGATCTGATCTGAGATCTTTTAACTGTAAACAGCTGATGGTTCTTCCAGTTTCCGACTGAAGTGAAGAGACGCCATTTTGGGTCTGGTATCATCCGATTGTTATTATTATCATCATACAGCAGGCATGGTGCAGATGGAGCTCTCTGATTGGCTGTTTGAGAGGGCAGATGTGACGTCAGGCACTGCTGGGGGGAGGTTGAGGTAAACCGCAGTTTCTCTCTGTCTCTCTCCTTCTCTCTCTCTCCTTCTCTCTGTTTCTCTCCATCTCTCTCTCTCTCTATCTGTCCCTCTATCACTCTCTCTATCTCTGTGGTAATCGCCGGTCCTCCTCTCCCGCACGGGTCCATTTTAACCCGGACTATCGGAGCAGCAGCAGCAGCTCGCGCCATCATCTGAGTCCGCAGCGTCGCACGCAGAGACCGCCTCCATCTTCTTCTTGTCCTCCTTCTCCTCCGGTTCTGCTCCGGTTGTTCCTCCGGTTATTCCTCCGGTTCAATCCGGTTGTTCTCTCCGGTTGTTCCTCCGGTCCGCCACCATGTCCGGGACCAAGGACGAGGAGCGGAAGGGCTCCAGCAGCGAGTGGAGAGACGCTTTCTGGAACCCGCGGACCCACGAGCTCCTGGGCCGGACCGCGTCCAGCTGGGGTAGGTTAACACCGGGATCTCTCTCTTTCTTTCTCTATCAATCTCTCTCTCTCTATCCATCACTCTCTATCTCTCTCTAGCTCTCTATCATCACTCTCTCTCTCTCTCTATCCATCACTCTCTATCTCTCTCTCTATCTCTCTATCCATCACTCTCTATCTCTCTCTCTCTATCCATCACTCTCTATCTCTCTATCTCTCTATCCATCACTCTCTCTCTCTCTCTCTATCAATCTCTCTCTCTCTATCCATCACTCTCTATCTCTCTCTCTATCTCTCTATCCATCACTCTCTCTCTCTCTCTCTCTCTATCCATCACTCTCTATCTCTCTCTATCTCTCTATCCATCACTCTCTATCTCTCTCTCTATCTCTCTATCCATCACTCTCTATCTCTCTCTCTATCTCTCTATCCATCACTCTCTATCTCTCTCTCTATCTCTCTCTCTCTATCCATCACTTGTCTGTAGTCTGTAGTCTGGGTGATGTGTTCAGGTACTAGGCTGTAGTCTGGGTGGTGTGTTCAGGTACTTGTCTGTAGTCTGTAGTCTGGGTGGTGTGTTCAGGTACTTGTCTGTAGTCTGTAGTCTGGGTGGTGTGTTCAGGTACTTGTCTGTAGTCTGGGTGGTGTGTTCAGGTACTTGGGTGTAGGCTGTAGTCTGGGTGGTGTGTTCAGGTACTAAGCTGTAGGCTGTAGTCTGGGTGGTGTGTTCAGGTACTAGGCTGTAGTCTGGGTGGTGTGTTCAGGTACTTGTCTGTAGTCTGGGTGGTGTGTTCAGGTACTTGGGTGTAGTCTTGGTGGTGTGTTCAGGTACTAGGCTGTAGTCTGGGTGGTGTGTTCAGGTACTTGTCTGTAGTCTGTAGTCTGGGTGGTGTGTTCAGGTACTTGGGTGTAGGCTGTAGTCTGGGTGGTGTGTTCAGGTACCAGGCTGTAGTCTGGGTGGTGTGTTCAGGTACTAGGCTGTAGTCTGGGTGGTGTGTTCAGGTACTTGTGCTGTAGTCTGGGTGGTGTGTTCAGGTACTTGGCTGTAGTCTGTAGTCTGGGTGGTGTGTTCAGGTACTTGGCTGTAGGCTGTAGTCTGGGTGGTGTGTTCAGGTACTTGGCTGTAGGCTATAGTCTGGGTGGTGTGTTCAGGTACTTGGCTGTAGGCTGTAGTCTGGGTGGTGTGTTCAGGTACTTGACTGTAGGCTGTAGTCTGGGTGGTGTGTTCAGGTACTTGGCTGTAGTCTGTAGTCTGGGTGGTGTGTTCAGGTACTTGGCTGTAGTCTGTAGTCTGGGTGGTGTGTTCAGGTACTTGGTCGTAGTCTGTAGTCTGGGTGGTGTGTTCAGGTACTTGGCTGTAATCTGTAGTCTAGGTGGTGTGTTCAGGTACTTGGGTGTAATCTGTAGTCTGGGTGGTGTGTTCAGGTACTTGTCTGTAGTCTGTAGTCTGGGTGGTGTGTTCAGGTACTTGGCTGTAGGCTATAGTCTGGGTGGTGTGTTCAGGTACTTGGCTGTAGTCTGTAGTCTGGGTGGTGTGTTCAGGTACTTGTCTGTAGTCTGTAGTCTGGGTGGTGTGTTCAGGTACTTGTCTGTAGTCTGTAGTCTGGGTGGTGTGTTCAGGTACTTGGCTGTAGGCTTTTTGTCTGGGTGGTGTGTTCAGGTACTTGGGTGTAGTCTGTAGTCTGGGTGGTGTGTTCAGGTACTTGTCTGTAGTCTGTAGTCTGGGTGGTGTGTTCAGGTACTTGGCTGTAGGCTTTTTGTCTGGGTGGTGTGTTCAGGTACTTGGGTGTAGTCTGTAGTCTGGGTGGTGTGTTCAGGTACTTGGCTGTAGGCTTTTAGTCTGGGTGGTGTGTTCAGGTACTAGGCTGTAGTCTGTAGTCTGGGTGGTGTGTTCAGGTAAACATTACATGTGCCATCATGATGTCATGTGTCCATCGTGATGTCATGTGTCATGATGTCATGTGTCATCATGATGTCATGTGTCCATCGTGATGTCATGATGTCATGTGTCATCATGATGTCATGTGTCCATCGTGATGTCATGTGTCCATCATGATGTCATGTGTCATCATGATGTTATGTGTCCATCATGATGTCATGTGGCCATCATGATGTCATGTGGCCATCATGATGTCATGTGTCCATAATGACACATGACATTATGATGTCATGTGTCATCATGATGTCATGTGTCATCATGATGTCATGTGTCCATCATGATTTCATGTGTCCATCCAGGTAACATTAGCGGTTAGCTGCTACTGTAGCAGAGCTGCAGGTAACGTTAGCGGTTAGCTGCTACTGTAGCAGAGCTGCAGGTAACGTTAGCGGTTAGCTGCTACTGTAGCAGAGCCGCAGGTAACGTTAGCGGTTATCTGCTACTGTAGCAGAGCTGCAGGTAACGTTAGCGGTTAGCTGCTACTGTAGCAGAGCTGCAGGTAACGTTAGCGGTTAGCTGCTACTGTAGCAGAGCTGCAGGTAACGTTAGCGGTTATCTGCTACTGTAGCAGAGCTGCAGGTAACGTTAGCGGTTAGCTGCTACTGTAGCAGAGCTGCAGGTAACGTTAGCGGTTAGCTGCTAGTATAGCAGAGCTGCAGGTAAACGCTGAACTGAGCTGTGTGTTTTCAGTGTTAAACACAGCTGCAGGTGTTCATGGTGATTTCCAGAGGTGGAAGACTTACTCACATCATGTATCGCAGTAAAAGTAGAAAAAACAGGGT